>JACXGI010006088.1:0-43575 GCA_016801175.1 Esox masquinongy | reverse complement strand
GTGTGTGTGTGTGTGTGTGTGTGTGTGAGTGTGTTGGGGGGGGTGGTTCAGAACTCATGGTGCAACAGGCGACAGAGTCTCAATCTTCACAGACCTCTTCCTTCAGTAACACTGAGTAGTAGCGATGAGGGCCTTGTAGTCGCTGTATCGCCATCTCTGACCAGAATACTTCAATTGCCCATGTTGAAAAGGTGCACTCTACCTTGACAGCAAGAGGGAGCAGGCTAAGCCTCCGACATGCTATTCATAATTCATTCAGAAGGCGATCGCTCGTCTTCCTGCCCTCTCCCCACTCTAAAGGGCTGGTATGTAAACAATCCTTATTGTGGAAACAGTCTGGCCTCTCAGGCCTGTCAGAGGAAATATCAAAGCCCCATTTTTCACAGGAACAGAAACACTAAATCCCTTAACACGAAGAGACAGACAAGAGGAAAACAACAGACACTAACCCACTTGCACCAAACTCCTGCGGTGTGTAATTGTATCCGCCTGGTTAACTTCCTGTTGACACCCAGGTACATTTTAACAGGTGAGATGGTCGGTGGTTTTCACTTGAAGGGGGGTGGGGGGGGTTGAAGGGGGTCGGGTGATAGGGGTCTCCTCTCCCTGGCTTTATCTATGGGAGAGATCAGCGGTACGGTAGGGGGGCGATTTCACGAGAGCTGTCAGCGCCGCTGTTATTCACGGATTTCAACTGTGATGTATAGTCCTGTCTGGGGATATGGCAACCGGCATGGTCTCAAGTCAACTGCACCAGTGCGTTCTGCATCAGGGAGTGCCACAGAGAGGTCGGAGAAAATCATTTCAGGCATCCACGCAATGTCTCTTTCCCATCCAAAATACATAACAGGAGAAAAAAAAACAGGATGTTTGTTTAAACAACATCAATGGGACCTGCGCTAGCCGCGCGCAGCGTTACATCGTGATCCAGGCTCCTTCACACCAGTTCTGGCAACGTAAAGCGGTTGTTTGTGCTCGCTTTAACCGCAGTGATTATAGGGGCCATGGAGAGAACAAAAGCAACCAAACTTTTCCAGATGTCCTGCAAAAACACAATAATGGTGGGCGAACTCTTGGGTTGGCAATGGAGAGTTTATCACTGGATTATGGAGAATCGTTAGGCAGGCTTTTCAAAGCGCGGTTGGTTAGCTAGCTTGGTCAGGCAAACGAGCTGCAGCTGGGCTTCCATCATTCCCTATCACATGCAAGCGTACATCCGCAGGCACATGCACACAAGGTGTGGGGTTAACATGTATTTGGTGAATATTCTGGATTTCCTCTCTACGCAACTCTGGCAGGGAATCAGAGCAAAACCAACCGGCTGCGGTTTCATGAGGCCAGCTAGTCTGCCAGACGGGACGCTAAAGACTCACAGGTCTGCCTATTTACAAATAAAGGGGCTCTATAGAGAGCTATCATGTCTACCCACTGTTACGTTTGACCGTTGGCTACTTACACAACAGGGTCTGCCAGGATGTGAATGCGGGGTAAGCTAGATTTCAGCCAATCAGCATTCAGGGTTCGGACCATTTGATATATGAACATGGATACTGGATGTATGGTAGCAGTTCCAAAAAGACACAATGTAGCTTCATGCTATTACTTGCAGATTGGTTAACGCAACTGATATATCGGCAAGTGATTTATTTAACAACTGTTGCGCTTGCCAATTGCCTGCCATGTAAATAAAGGAGACATATGTAGATGTGTTAGGTTGACGGGGATTGGCCCCCATACAACTGTACAACTCCTATTTGTAGGACTTTATGAAAACATCTAGAATGATTTAGAAATCAGGATCTGCGTGGGAAATCCTTTGTTAGGGATATGAAGCTAACCATTGGGCCTCCTTGGAGAGTTTAGCAGGCCAGGTGAAGACTTTGGCATATGTGACTGCAGGGGCGCTGTAATGTAATTCAGAAATCCACTGAATAAATCAACTCTCTTAAACTTTTGGTTTGAAGTGTAGGCCCGGACATAAGGAGAAAGACAGAGTGAAGTAAGAACAGAGAGACATTATCGTAGAGCACAAGACACGGATGCTAAAATATTCGAAAGCCACTAAAACCTTTCACAGCTGGTGGTCTCACTTGCCTTCTCGAATGTTTGCAGGTGGACGAACAAGGGGAATAAAAGGTGGCGTACGACGGTAGTAAAAAAAAATATGAGCCTTGAAATGCTCTCTCCATTGGGTGGCCTTGGCTGTTTTTGAGCCTGTCCTTAGTCTGGGTCTCCCTTCTATGAGAGCTATGAGGATGTTGCCCTGAGGGGGGGGTTAGCCACTATGTTAGCCAGGCCTCTTCTGAGAACCACCAGATCCCCAGGCATAGGGCTCTCCTATTCTTTCACCCCGTAGCTTAATCAATGCCAGATACTTTCCAATGTAGCACTAGTTTCGCTGGGGGCCCAATATTAACGTGATTTATGATTCCCTGTTAGAACGTTAAGTGTTACATTTACAGTGGTTGTCAATCGTGATAAGATCCGGGTGGACATTTTTATTAACAGCACACCAAAAACCACCAAATAAATACTCTTCAGTCATTGGAATGAATGGAGGTTTAGTTATGTTCATGGTCAATTTGCCCAAAACATGGAATGGCCCAAAATATTACACTAGAACGGCAGTGGTCAAGGATATACAATAATTGTACTGTGGTCAAACATTGTTTGGCATGTCATTTAAATTCAAGGCTTGAAATGTATGCTAAAGAGCAGATGGACCTCACTTCAGAACGTAGAGAGAGAGTGGAATGAAACTATGATCAAAGGCGGTGCAGTGCCCATATTAATGCTAAAGCCACATGTAGCACAGTGGGTCACCGTCATGGACAATATGGACACAGTCCATTAACCTGGTCCAAAGCTCTGTACAGATGGTGCTTGTTAGGTACTGCTGTATATGTATAAGGAGAATGAGGGTTTTTCGGTCGGCTTTATAGTGAATCATGCATTGGGGGCGACACATCATGCAGAGGGTGCTTAACAGAGTTTGGGAACACTTACCAGCTCACCCCCGCTGAGATCCGTCTTACATTTCAGGCCCTAGGCCAAACAGGATTGCCTTGTACGTTTTACATATCCATATATTCATATCCAGAGCTTCTTGCATGAGCAGTGGTTTAAGCGCCGTGCTCAAGGGCACAACAACAACATTTTCACAGAGTCAGACGAGGGACTTAAACCTGTATCACCTACAGTGGATATAAAAAGTCTACACACCCCTGTTAAAATGCCAGGTTCTTGTGATATAAAAGAATGAGACAAAGATAAATAATGTCAGAACCTTTTCTACCTTTAATGTGACGTATAACGTGAACAATTCAATTGAAAAACAAACTGAAATCTTTGAGGGGGAAAAATAAAAAATAAAAAACTCACAATAACCTGGTCGCATAAGTGTGCACACCCTTAAACTAATACTTTGTTGAAGCACCTTTTGGTTTTACTACAGCACTCAGTTTTTTTGGGTAGGAGTCTATTAGCATGGCACATCTTGATGTGGCAATATTTGCCCACTCTTCTTTGCAAAAGCGCTCCAAATCTGTCAGATTGCGAGGACATCTCCTGTGCACAGCCCTCGTCAGATCATCCCACAGATGTTCAATTGGATTCAGGTCTGGGCTCTGGCTGGGCCATTCCAAAACGTTAATCTTCTTCTGGTGAAGCCATGCTTTTGTGGATTTGGATGTGTGCTTTGGGTCATTGTCGTGCTGAAAGGTGAACTTCCTCTTCATCTTCAGCTGTCTAACGGACGCCTGAAGGTTTTGTGCCAAAATTGTCTGGTATTTGGAACTGTTCATAATTCCCTCCACCCTGACTAAGGCTCCGGTTCCAGCTGAAGAAAAACAGCCCCAAAGCATGATGCTGCCACCACCATGCTTCACTGTGGGTATGGTGTTCTTTGGGTGATGTGCAGTGTTGTTTTTGTGCCAAACATACCTTTTGGAATTATGGCCAAAAAGGTCAACCTCGGTTTCATCAGACCATAACACATGTTCCCACATGCTTTTGGGGGACTTTATGTTTGTTTTTGCAAACTTCAGTCGGGCTTGGATGTTTTTCTTTGTAAGAAAAGGCTTCCGTCTTGCCACTCTATCCCATAGCCCATTCATAGGAAGAATACGGGAGATTGTTGTCACATGTAGCACACAGCCAGTACTTGCAAGAAATTCCTGCATTTCCTTTAATGTTGCTGTTGGCCTCTTGGAAGTCTCCCTGACCAGTTTTCTTCTCATCTTTTCATTAATTTTGGAGGGACGTCCAGTTCTTGGTAATGTCTCTGTTGTGCCATATTTTCTCCACTTAATGATGACTGTCTTCACTGTGTTCCATGGTATATCTAATGCTTTGGAAATTCTTTTGTACCCTTCTCCTGACTAATATCTTTCAACAATGAGATCCCTCTGATGCTTTGGAAGCTCTCTGCGGACCATGGCTTTTGCTCTGAGATGCAACTAAGAAAATGTCAGGAAAATCCTACTAGAACAGCTGAACTTTATTTGTGATTAATCAAATTCACTTTAAATGATGGCAGGTGTGTAATGACTTCTATTAAACATGAGTTTGAATGTGATTGGTTAATTCTGAACACAGCCACATCCCCAGTTATAAGAGGGTGTGCACACTTATGCAACCAGGTTATTGTAAGGTTTTTATTTTTCATTTTTCTCCCTTGAAGATTTCAGTTTGTTTTTCAATTGAATTGTTCACATTATAGGTCACATTAAGAGTGGAAAAGGTTCTGAAATGATTTATTTTTGTCTCATTCTTTTACCTCACAAAAACCTGGCATTTTCACAGGGGTGTGTAGACTTTTTATATCCACTGTATATCTCTTTATTCAGTCGAAGACGAGCCTTGGTGAGTGGCGGTGCAACACTTCATTTCTTACCCACTGAAATTAAATTCAAAAAATAGAAAGCATTACATCCATGTTCCTTCCTACACCCAAGTGGGACTCCTACGCGTGGAATCATTCATCTAGGAAATAATAAATTATTCATACGGTGGTAGGTAAGTTGTCATTGCGCATCCTTTTGATCACCAATGAAATTTGACAAAAACACTATTACACGCACGCATACGAGATGGAAATCTCCAACGTGGGTCAGTCTAGTGTCGGATTCTCCTGTCTGTGACTGATAGCGGGATTCTCTCAATAGGATGTTTCCTAGTGGCTATTTTTGGTGCACAGGCAGGGCTCCTACTGTTGACTCTCCATCTCATTTACCGATGAGCGAGAGAGAGGTTCCTCTTTTCCCTGCTGGCCCCTGACCAAGAACAGATGTTTGTTAAAGAGGAAAACTAAAAGTGAGATTCGTAAACATATTCCTCGATCAGGCAAACAGTTTACTCAAGTACCAGTGGAACACCCTTGTGGAAGATTTCAGGGCTTACACACACAGGTTAACATATTAGGTACGTTCAACAAAATGTTGTCAGAAGCTTAGTTGGATTTGCATTATATAATACACAACGTGACCCAAAGGGCAGTTATTCATACCACAATTTGTATATAAGACACTTTTATAATAGCATTATCGCTTGGTTCAAAGATCATATTAATGTTGCTATAAATGCATGCAGCATGACTCCAGCTACTTCTAGGACGACTGCCAGTAAGGTAACTGTAGTTGACTTAGCGGGTCACCTCCGTGTACGGCGGCTGTTTACCTAACAATGTCTAACATCGAGAGGAACCCTCATTGGCTTAGAAACGGTTTGGCCTGATGCCATGTATTTTTCTTTAAACCCCCGGGAGAAGTGCTGCTCCCCAAAGTATCAGAGCCGCAGTGAACATTTGGCGTCACGCGCGCGCTCGCACACAGACACACCTCTCCTCGAATAGGAGGGCACGTGGCTTCACAGCAGGGAGGGCAGTGATGGCACAAGCGATGGGAGGGGCTACCGCTAGTGCTCACATCTGATTAGCGTGCCCATGGAAACGGGAGGCTGGAGGATCCCTCTGCCCTTGCCATGCCGTCTCTGGAGATTAAGGCTACACGGATGGAAGCGCTCACCTCTCCACTGATTATCCCACCTACCGACTGACAAGCTGGGCCACAGTCCACTACCGCTGACTGGAATATTCAGGTCTTAAAACGCAGTGTCCAGACAGCCATCCTACTCGGGTTAAATCCTCTTTGAGACAGCAGGCTTCTTTCCTCCTGAACGCCAGATCAGGGAGATCTCAGACGCTTTGCGAGACTGGCTTCATGATTTTTCCCCCTGTATCGAAATACCCCAGCCTGCAGCGAGCTCCAACCCGCAGATTCATCCTAGTCCTCTGAGTGAGCTGGTGGATGAATGAAGGCAGGTGGCCCGGCGGGTTACTCCGTCGCTTTTATTAGTCGGCCCTTCTGCATTGGTGATGCCGCCCCCAGCCCTTTGAATGCGCAGCGCTCTGACCATAGCTCCCAGAGCAGGCAGCCATGTCCCACACCTCATCATGAAACGAGCCCGCTAATTTTGGTAGTATTTGTAGTTCACTCGAAGGAAATTTACAGCCGACATACAGGGTGAAGGGGGCTTAGCAGGGGGGGCATCTGCAAAGTGGTCTAAGAAATTTGTTGCACATTTTTGTTCTGAGCAATTCAAACAAGCGGGTGACAGTTTACACAGCTTAGCAAGGAGGTTAAGTAAAAGCAGGGGACAACAGGCGCAAATGTTTCATGCACTTTCATTTCCTCTAGGGAGTTGGCAGAGACAAAGCCGGCCTTCATTTCACCCCACAAGCCCAGTATTATCACAGACAAGCACCACAATGCTGCATATCAAACAGGGCCGACCAGCAGTGGAGCACACTGCTTGGAACACTCCTCTCACCATGAAAACAAACGGCCGAGCCACACACACCCAGGGCCCAAGCCCTCTCGTCTACGGGAATGTTTTTTTTTAAGCAGCCTGGTTAGCCTAATCATGGATTCAGGGCTTGTGTGCCGAAATGTGTAAACTTGGAAACCTGATCCATTCCAACTGACAATGTCATTCTTTTTGCTCCCTAACTGAATGCCTTTCACAGTGGCTGCCATGGTAACGCGGGTCTGAAAGTCAGCTAGAGATTGGTACCAGTTTCTGCCAAGGCCTGGAGTAACTGGTAGGCATGCAGTAAGCAGCACACTGACAAGACTCCTGTTTTGAAAAGGCAGAATATCTCAGAAAGGAGGCACTCGCTTCCTCCACTAAATTTCCACATCTGAGGCAGTGGTAGATGTAAAGGCAGACACTAGACTAGCAGAAGCTGGTAAATCCACCAACCTACTTTAGCAGTAGAAGCAGTTCTTATGCCAGGGCATTCAAAGCTGAGCTAGGAGAATGTGTCGACTTGTACTGCTATGATTAACATGCCCGATTTTGCACTGAACAATCTGGATCCCCTTTACGTGCTCTTGGAGGGAGCATTCCTCGGCACGTCATGTCATCTGCCTGGCTGGGTATGTCACAGTGCGGGTCTGTTACAGGCACAGGTAATCGCTGTCGGTGGCACCATCTTTCCTTTTAGTGAATGAAGGAAGCATGTGATGAAGAGACTCTGGGGCTCTCTCGCGTCACACTAATAACCATGGCTACCCTCACTAGGGTTTTTATACTTCCTCACACACAGACACTTCCAAGCAGGCCAATTACTAGAATAATCCAGGCACATGCGCGTAATTAAGCGCGACTCAAACTCCCTCAACAGTCCCCGTATAGAGCAACAATGTATATTTCCATGTTACGTATACAATGCTACAGATGGTGCTGATGTTGCATGCATGATAAACATCCAGTCAAGCTGGCTTTTGTCCTCAGCTATGTGGACTACTGTCAAACGTAACGGCTGTTCGTGGAGGAGCCGTTAAGCTGCACCCAATAGGTGCTTCTGGCACAGTGGGTTTTTGAATATAAAACTAATCTTTGGTTGAATAGAGCTCATTAGAACATCCAGTCACCCGTGACATGAGGCACTTAGTCGTTGCCGGGATCGATTATACACCCGACGATGCCCATGGACGAGGTGGCACCACATTGGAACGAGGCTAGGCACTGGAGCTGGTGTTTCACCAGGCAAGGCTGCTGATTCTCTTCTCACCGCCTCTTCTCTTCTCCTTTCCCGTTGCCTTCTCTCGTGCACTCCACTCTCCTCTCTCGCCATGGTTACTGCAGAGCAGAGACCAGTTCCAGTCGGATGCTCTCGTTTCCACTCTGTGGCAGCTGCTTGTTTACACATCAAGGGCCTCTCAGGCTGTCTCGTCCACTGCTTCACTGAAGAATGGAGGGAAAGATGTGAGGTGCGGGGCAGCAGGAGACGGCGGTACGGAGGGACAGACGACGAGGGAGAGAATGTTTTCCAAATGCTCCACGAACCGTGAAAGTGAATCAGTGAGACGTTGCACAGTTGATTCATAATCAATGTAGCCCGAGCAACCAGCTAGCGCTATTCCAGCAAACAAGACATTGTCGGAATGGTGTATCATTCTTTGGGCATTGTACCACTTTTCTGTTACACACAGAAAATGAAAAGCAAGGATTCATTTTCAGTGGGCCACGCTTGCAGAGCATTGTTGAGTCTGTACCTATCCACAGTACAGATAACCAGTTAAAGCTTCTCATCGGTTGCTAGTTTACTGTGGGTCTGCCGGCAGATCTAATCTTGTACTTCTTGGTTAACGGCAGATCTAATCTTGTACTTCTTGGTAGAATTAGTTCAGGCTGGAGCCGCTGGTAAATGTCCAGGGATGGGCCAGAGATGTGTTATATAGGCCCAGTATCCTACACAAACCAGTTATCCTCTAATAAAGAGTGTCTCCTCCTCCATTTCCTGCGTACTTCATCCATCGGTGTGCCACGCCTTTGGTGACAACGTGCAATGGCCCACTCAAGCGGGCCAAGGAAGCGATCAATAAAACCTGGCACCAGGCATCCATTGCTCCAGACTCATCGGCTCTCCCTGACAGACAGACAAGCTCTGGGAGACGTACAGCGCTGTCCAAGTGACGGACCTATGGGGGTATTGACACGGAAGGCCTGTCAGAAACGCAATGTATCAGCCTGGTCTGGGATGAGAGAGAGAGAGAGAGCTGGGCCTGCGAGAAACACATCATAATGGATGGTACCTGAGGAGGGTGGTGAAGCGAGGGAAGCAGAATTAGATAGCAGCCGACTAGCGATTCATCATTAAGCCTGGAAGCAGGCCAGTTTGTGACACAGCTCTCTTTCTCTCCCTCTCTTAACCCTTCCCGCTCGAATAGGTCTGGAGAGGCGGTAGTGGAATATTTCCGGCATTCCAGGAATTCAGTCTTTATTAAAGTTTAATTAGGGAATTACCAGGGAAAGGGCAGAACCGCACTGAGTTGGTTGTGATGAGGGCAACCCCTGGGATCTGGGGTCAGAGGTTAAGATTGGTAGGGGTGATATGAGTAGCATCACATCTCTGCCATATTGCTTCATTAGCTACTTACCTACCAACAAATCCAGGGAGAGGAAAAGATCAAGTAGGAAGATACGTGCACTGGATCCAATTTAACAGCAATAAGATAGTATTGGAAGTTTTGTTTATAAAGATTTAATATGCATTAACTGATTACGCAGAGCGGGGCCTCAATAATGAGGTCTTGTGGAATTTGGATGGTTGTCGCCTTGTCCCATCTATTCAGATATTGCTTCAGATACATGCCCGGGACTGGAAGTTGCTACATCATGTCTAGCCCAGCGTGATACAATCTCATGGTGGGGCGAGTTAATCCATAACTGCCAGTCTCTTCACTGGGCCCCGGCTTATTTTTAGCTGCTTTCATTAAACCTTTCTTTCGCTAGGGCTGAAATTTGTCAGGAGATGTGCTCCCCTCAGAGGACAGCACTGAGCAAAGGCTGACAGTTTGCTGTGGCAGGAAAGAACTAAATTGTCTCATTACTGACCCGGGTTATGACAGACCGAGCCATCAAGAAGAGATAGAAGCGGATGATGAGTTGTGTTCAGCACTGCCGGCCCAGGTGTAATTACAGCTCGGCTTGCTTGTAAAGGGCGTGTGTGTGAGCATGGCTGAGCTGCCTGGTTAATGGCTGCACTGTCAGGATTGGACAAGTCAGGAGTTGGGTACACAGACCTCAAGGCCTCTTATTCAATGTACGGTTTGGAGGGCTTCACTCTAGGTTCCATGACATGGGTGAAACGCTGATTTCATGCCCTAAAGAAGTTAACGTATGGAGATTGTTTTTTAGATTTTAAATCCCCGTAGATTACAAAGAAATGAGCTGAACGCCCATAGTATGTGTAAACTGCCGTCATTCACTGGGTATCTGGTACAATAACAAGAGGATAATAGATGGATTAGAGCGCCTGCAGGGAAAGATGGGTTTTAGATGCTGAAATATGCAACCATAGCCTTTTTCCCCGGTGCAAATGAATTAGCCCACTGTTCCTTGCAAATACGTAATATGTGCCCAGAAGAAGATTAGCACAGGAAATGGAACTTGAGACGTCTGGCATGTCATGGGGATATACATCGAAATCATCTGAAAATGAAGCACTTGCCTTCTGGTACAATAACAGCAATTCACTAGTATAAAAAAGAGATTTGTGTCACTCTCCGTTTCCCAATTCTAATGCTATTCTGAACTATTCAGAATAGGATCAATGACAAATGTCAAGTGTCAAGGTATGGTGGGTTTTTCAACCATGGTAACGGAGTATGTGTGTTGAAAGGGGATGTTTTCACTGCAATGACATGTGGCTATGGAATTCAGTTTAGGCAAAATCCTGTTCAAATAACATTTAAACCCTAGTCTGAAAACTCCTTGTCAGAGAATGAGGGACCTGTCATTTACCGCCAAGCTCTTGCTAGTTGCGTCACCCCCCAGTTGTGTTTCGATGTGCTGGATACAGGAAATAAGCCCTGGTGAGACATAAGGGAGGCAAAAATGATCTCCAGACACTTTCCATAAACCTAGTCAATTAGGGGAATCATTGGTGCCTAGCATCGTCATGACTTTGACAGCTAGTCCATTGCAGGCCCTTAGTATCCTGGCTCCTCTTCCAACCTCGTTGGGAGGTTGTAGATGAGTTGCCGTAAGGAAGTCCAGCCTTTAAGGCATAAAAACAAGGACAGTTTGTCACTTGAGAATTCAAAAAATCTTTCCCATGGAACTAGCCCGGAATGTCATGAACCAATGTGAGTGATGTCACTTTTGTTGTTTTTTTTTTGTTTTTTTTCCAGGAATAGCATGGGGAATTGTTGTTTACTTTTGGGGAAATATATATGTGTCTCTTAAAAAAAAAAGGATTCTTGTGTCTCGTTGAAAAAGGGTGTTATGGGTTTGGATGGAAATTAAGTTGAAACGCAAGAAATGTGCGTCAAAGTGTAGAATATAGTCAGCAGTCAAAGTATAGAATATAATTAACAAATAATTACTTGGTCGAAAAGAATGCTGTGATCAATGACTAAACGTGTTTACCAAGGTTGTCAACATGTACAGTCAATTTGGTTAGCCACTTGTAAGTGAATTGCTTGTAAAAGTCATCGTTATCTTGCTCAGGTGATTTCATCCTTCACTTTCTCACTAGAATGTTTTACTGTGAGACATTCGATCGTTTTAACAGGCTCACATAAAAACTCCAACCAAGCTAAGTACTGAAATGTCAAGGGACTGAAGTAGTGAAAGTGTGATGTGAAAGATCACCTGCATTAAATATCACATAACGGTATCAAGATACTCGGTACCAAAACCCCTCGGACATCTGTACTCCCCCCAAGAACATATTTAAGTTTGCAAAAAAAGGTTAGAGAGGTTAGAGACACTGAAGTGGATCAAACCATTTGGAATAGAGGGGCTTAAAGGATCAAGCCACACTTATTGAGAGATGACTGAAAACATCTGGAATCAATCTCCAACACACATACACACACACATATCCTGTGATACACATGCTACTATTCAGCCCGTCCCTAATCTTGGGTCAAACACAGGGTGCTGTGGGATGCACCTTGACAAAACCTGGTGTGTAAGACAGCTGTTATCTCCACGTGAGTGACAAGGGACATGAGACACTGGGGTTGGAGTTTCTCACCAAGGTTGAATGACACCTAGTGTGCTTCGGTTCTACCGCATTGACTTTGTGACCTCCAACACACGGGTGGGCTAAAAGAGGCCCACACACACACGCTATCTTTGCATATCTTGGACAGCCTGATCCACCATAGCCTCATCCATGTTTGTGTCCCTGGCTGCGAGTGAGATCTCGGAAGACACAATCTGTGTGCGATAGTCTAGCCGAGGACAGAAGAAGTGTTAGTCATTGATAGACTAAATTGCATGCGCAGAGAGGGGTTATTTTAGGGATGTTAACGAGAATTGCCTCCAGTAGAAGTAGCCAAACGAATTGCTTCAGTACATGTGTGAAGTGGTGGTCTTTTTTTTGGATTCTAACACTTTACTCGATACAGGTCCCATCATGGCCTCCACGGAGCATGGCACAGCGCTAGAAGAGGCAGGGGGTGTGAGAAGGGTGGCCCAGCAGAACACCGGCAGGGGCGGCCAGAGCCACAGACCAGCCGGCTGGAAGAGGAGACGCCCACGACCCCGTCTCTCCCACAAGGGGCCCATGCCATTCTAGAGCAAGGTGAGTCTGGTGCATTGGCCATCATCTGATCCACATTGTGTCCCTGTATGCCAAAGTCCAAATATGCCTTACTTATCCTATCTTACAACCAAGGCTGTTGGTGAAAAATGAAATCCGGTCTTCAAGACAGAGCCCTCTCTTGACCACTGCACTCAGTGTGTTTAGACAGCGTGTGGAAAAGTCCAAGTGAAGCAGGAAGAAAAGGAACTGTCAACAGCTATCACATCTTCCTCTCTCAACCTAACCACAACACTGAGACGTTATTGTTGGCACAGGCAAACAGCATGTCCTTACGAGATTATTGGAATTCAGCCCACTGGTTTAACGTCTTCATCTAATTCCAGAACTGTTGTTTGCACAGTGAAACCTGATATATATTGCTTTTTGAAGCCTTATACTCAGAAACGTCATCTGTTCAAGTCAACTCTAGAGGAACAAACATCAATTTGATGAAGTCAATTAAAACAATTCACCAAAGATAATACTTAGTGGGGTTGAGTTTCGTAATAGCGTCACTAGGGTTTTGCTTTTCACATGAAAGAATATTTGACATTCTGTCAAGAAAAATATACACGTGTCTGAAACTTCTTTCATCCCAAAATATGTGAAAATTATGTATTTTCATTTTCTACCGACACAGTCTGCATAATTGTTTTCAACACTATTAACATGGACCCAGTGCACTCCAGTCAACTCCACGATGGTTTTACAAGGAGAAAGACCAAAGCCATTTGCCCAGGCATGTTCATGAACTGTCATGACCTGAGGAACCAAGGACCCATTAACTTGTCTCTCCTAGACCTCATGGGAGAAAGGGAGAGCTCAGCAAGGTACAATACCCCTGCAGGAGGTGCCAACCACACAATGCCAACCTACTATAAATTAAGCCCGGAAGTAGAAGAAGCTGCTGAGAAAAAGAGAAAAAGAAAAAGTGTAATTCGTATTAAAAGCATGCAAAATCAGTTTAAAAGGAAAAATGGATCAAAGCCCTAGAAAGTGAGAAGCTCCACTATCTTTAGTTCCTTCGTGGCATTTACAATCTATAGCAAATTATGAATTGTCATTGTTTTTATTGTAGCTTTTTTGAAGAGTGAGATTTTTTTCACACTCCTTTCAGAGTCAGTAGCACAAAGGTGCAAACAAAGAAAATGGCCAGAGCTAGGGCAAACTATCCTCATGGGACAACACAGGACCTCAAAGGTTCAAAGCTCTGCCCTGCCAATAAAATGTGAGAATTCTCTGCGCAACGAGCGGTCAATGGTTTGATCCGAGTGCCAGAAAGGCAGGCAGCACAATGAGGGAAGTTCAGGAAGTTGGTGGAGCTCTATCAAAGGGAACGGCTCAGTGACTCACAATGCATTGCCCACAAACAGCACTTCAGTCACAACAAGACGACGACATCTCTTTTTGTTCGCTTCCCTCTCCACCTCCTCTTGCCTTACTAAGTTCATAGTTCACCTCATTCAGAGCTTTTTTCCTCCATAGTCTAGCCTCCCCGCAGTAAGGCGTGCCAGTAAACTCAACCTGACCAGCATGCCAATCAAGCCATTAGTTTAGGTTGCCCTGGTTGGAATGTGGAGAAAAATACAATACCCTATAAGACGCTGGAACAGTCTAGTGTCCTCCATTGAACTGGCGATAAAACCATCAAGAAACATGAACCTCACAGACATGTTCAACTATTCACGCAGTGCTCTTTTATTTTGACCTTCATGTGACAGACTGATTTTACACTTAGTCTTGATCACTTATCTCCAGTATATGGGAAGAGCCATTGCTGGGGTAATTAGCAGTTGAAGAGGGCCGATAACCAGCAGGGATTCATTCAGTGGGCCGCGTCGACATTAAAGCTAAAGTCTTTGTTCACGTCTCCTTTCTTTTCTTTGCCTCTTCTGATGGTAGAAAAGCATGTCTTGAGAAACAGTTGGAGCCGCACGTGGTTTCACCCCAGCAGAATGATTTAAGCTTGACCCGATTCAAACAGAGGCATGTGTTCCAGAAGAAAAGGGATTTATCAACATGCCAACTATGGATCCAATTAATCGGCACTGATGTTATGAGTAGGGTAGGTGTTCCCTTTGACGACTTCCATCGCTCAACTTAAACCACACCAGGACCACAACCAAATCCAGATGTGAGGAAACATTAGAGGAGACAGTGCAAACCGGGTCATCCTGAGATCCTACGATGCCTCTGAGATGAAGAGCTGCTACAGGACCACAAAGCAACTTTTTGACATTATAAACATGTGTCCAAGGAAGCATCTGTGGGAAAGCTTAGGACAATGACTCCTACTGTTAGCTCTCTATCAAACAATATAAGGCTGTCTGCAACTGACAGATTCAGAAAAGCTTACCTGTGGTTACCACCATGCCGAGATCATATCGTGGAGAAAACCAACAAGAGTACAGACACGGACAACAGGCCAGAGGATGAACAGATACTCATCACTATAAAGGGATGACACAGCAACTAAAACATGCATCTCGAAACAAGAGAGACCTCTTATCAATCAATGAACCCTGTTGTTGTGCAAAAAAAAAGCATTCAGAGCATGTGCCATCTACAAAGTCTCGGGATAATCACACAACTGAAAAGACAGAAAGACAGGGAAAGATAAGATTGTCCCGTTGACAATGCTGCAGGTAACACAGGTGACGCTTTTTCTACAATGGTTTACATCATTTGTTTCCCGTTCCCCCATCAGACAGTAAATTACAAACTCTTGAATGCGTGGGTTACGTTTGTGTTTGAGGGCATTCTACGTTACTTTCCAATCAAACACTGGGTTATTGTAACTCACACAGAAATCACGTTTTCTTTAAAGCAGACGAGCAAACTCTGAATCCCAATAGGCATTTTTATTGATGGTTAATGAAATGGCTGCATGAAAACCGCAGTGGACTGACAGCACTTTTGTCTTGTCTGTTTTTGCTTTGCAGGCACTGCTTCGAGTGCCCACCCCCAGGTTCTGATTTCTATGCTCTTCCTTTGCCTTGGGGGGCCTTGCAACGGAGGGGCTATGCTTGCCCAGCCTGAAGAGTGATGTCTCATAGCAACTGCTGGTTCTTCAAGCAACTCTTCTTCTGTCCACAAAAAAAAATCAGGACAAGCCGCTCACCCTCAGCTCTAAGAAGAATTGGGGGAAGGGAAATTGCGGGGGTGTGGGGGGGTACTGAGCTCGAGCTATCAGATTATATTTCTCTGTCTCTCTCTCTCACTCCCTCACTCCCTATCTTTATCTCTGTCTCCTCCCCCAAATGTTTTTTATCATTTGCTTTCTAGAGCTCTGTCACAGCTGGTCTCCTCAGTGTTGCACACTTTGCATGATGTGTGGTTTGACAGGGAGTCTGGTTACAAACAGTCTTAGTCCTAAAGTGTCAGTCACTTCTTCATGGTGTGGTATTCCCATTCTCTCAGATCCAAGGCAACCACAGCCATTCGCTCCATTGCTGCATAGCTACTTCTGGCTTTACTACTGAACGGGTGGTGATAGTGAGGAAGGGCAGTGGCAGTTGCAAAAGGTGACTGCATTTCTTCTACAACGAGTTTAGATGTTCGCAGGTCCATTGAAGCCAGGTTAAAGAATTTACCCAAGACATTTATCTGTCTGCAGCAAAGGTCAATCTGGGGTTTTCCTTTTAGGAACTACAGTACTTTTAGAAAGTCCTTTTAGAAAGTACATTACTTTTTATTTTTTCAAAAAAATAATTACTTTTTTTTTTCATGATTATTTCAGCAAAATTACCATTGTGATTGGTGCTTTGTACTTCATAAATACAGTCAGATGTGAAGTAAAAAAAAAAAAAATAGGTCCAGAGCGAGGATTCCATTTCACTGTTCAAAACAAGCCCAACAATCTGCTGTAAGTGTCACACTTAATTCATTCATCTGAAAGATTCTATAATCCAAAGGTCTTCAGGTGTTACACCTTACAATTTTCCCAAAGCTACAAACACAGTGTCCTAACCTGGGATAGGAGTTCTTCGATCCCAAACCCCATTCCAATTCCCGATCCCATTCCGAAAATCCAATCCCATTCCCAAACCCCGGCCTCCTTGCCACTCTGCAGCCCCAAGCAGCTGCTCCACACGACTGTTAACTGGCAGGGGTGGTCTGGTCTGTTCTCTGAACAACAGACTCCCTCGCCTTTTAATGAAGTGCCAAATGATAACCTACTCCACAATGCTGCCAGGAACGAAAGGCTAAGAGAAATGAGAAACATATTAGGCCTACCTCTTGTTTGAAGTTTTGATAACACTGAAACATATGCATTACAACATGTTTCTTGACATCAAGAAAATCCCATTTACAGGCATTGGTAGCAAGGAGGACAGTTAAATTAGACCAAAAACACTTTTTAAGCAGACATGCTGTCAGCTCAATAAACACACCACCACGTTCAGCCTACCGATAGTGCTCTCTTCTCTGACTGTTCAGCACAAGGCTGGTTCAACCCTTTGACCGAGATCTTTGATTGACGGAATGTGCTATGCCTTTCCATCATACTGGAATATATTAATGTTTTGTTTTGATTTTTCGTTCCTAGTTTTATTTCTTTTTTTCTCAGGGTGCTGTGATAGATGCCTGTACCAGAGCAGTCTCTATTTTACGCATTTATTTAAGGAACACAAACACATTTATATATGACAAGCAGATATTGACATATACTGTAACTTTACTTTTCCTGCCTATGTATAAGACCACTACAGCCATGCATCCAGACTCAGTCCTTGCAAAGTTATCATGGCTCTTTATCCCTATGTTGAGTTCAATTGCCTTCTTTGCTTGCGCTTCCACAGCACAGGTGGTCATGGCTTTGATCACGATGATCATTAAATCCTATAGCTAATCTCTCTCAGATGGGCTTCCCCCTAGGCTGGCTGGGGCCACTCACAGGCTGAGTTTATTGTCAAAATGGCTTAGATTGGAACCAAACCCTTCCCCCCTCTCCAACGTCAAACACCCTGCTGATTTATGTTACTAGTGAACAAGCTATATTTTGGACATCTAGGGCAGTCACCATCCAATCAGCATCCAGTTTGTATCCAGGTGTGGGGGGGATGGAGAAATGTGGAAGTCTTTTTTTTCGGTTTCAAATCTGGTTTCAACTATAGCTAGAATGGCTTTCACTATAAGACAGTTACCAATATTTGCCAAAAAATAGTTTAAATATGACCAGGGGAGGAAATTTGAAGGTTTTTGTTACCTGCTTAGTTCCAACCTAGATGTTCAATGTTATCTTATATCTGTTATTTCTCACCCAGAGATACAAATTTAAAAAGCTGCTTCGCGGCACCTTGGCCTCACAGCGTGAGGAGCTCCTAATAAGAAAGGATCTCGAACCACAGTGCTAACTCACCCAGTCAAGCTCACCTTGATTAAAAATGTATTCAGTCTTAGGGCAGTGTGAAGTCATAATTTCAGTCGCACCATGATTATTTCATACCCTCTCAGACAGAGATGTGGATTTCATTAATGCTCTGTGGAGATGAGACAGCTTTTGCACAGGGTGTCTCATGTATTATTAGACGGGTAAAGAGAAGGGGAATAGGAGCCTGGGCTGGTCCGTCTGAGTTGAGCTGGACTTAGGTCAAAACAAGGGGTTTCAAAATTGCTACTGTCCTGTCTGAGAAGCTAGTGTTAAGAGAGCCGAGACCGTTTGTATTCGCACTGTTCTTCATGAATGTATCTGTATCATCTGCACCAGCCTAGCTGCCACTTCAGAGGGGTTAAGCAAACCCACTGTTTATGCAGAGTACAATTTGAGTCTTGGTCTCCCCTCAACAGTACATATCCCTGATGACGATTAACGGTTGGGTTCGAACAACCAAAAGCCAAATATCACGTGCTCCAAAACCTCCCGATATCAATGAACACCATCAATCAACTGGCTTTGCCCCGAGACTTCTCTGTACTGGCATGCAAGGCTGCACTTTTGCAATTCCATTATGCTGCTGGAAAAATAAACCCTTAAAACAAGTCTCCTCTAGGTATAAAATGGCTTTCCAGTGTATTGTGGACAGATTTTGTTGTTTGATTCTTGTCTAGCTGCTTGTCCAAAGCTTACTTTTTTAAAAACAGTGTGGAATACAATTGTATCCTTTGTGGTTGTGAACGAAAATCAAAAAATGTAGTCTGCCACGCTGTATGTCGCGGACACATGAGAGCTTTCACGCATTCTTCTCCTTTAGAACATAGCCCACAGCCCTTCCCTGCAGATCAGGTTAATGGAGCTTGTGGTGTAGAAGGACAAGCGCGTCTGAAATGGTAAACCAATATATTATGCTTGGAGAGCAAAAACCATTTTCCTTAATGGTCTTTCTAGCAAAGCTTTTGCAAGAGAAACGATTCCCATCCTCTCACCTTGTATCCTTTTAATTCCTCGTCTTTGTTACATCCCAAGGCTTGAGTAATGTTCTATGCACTTGTTTTCACTGAAACATACTACGGTGTGTTCAGCTTCTTTCTCCACTTGTCGAAATGTCCATTTGGCTGCAAGCATGTAGGGGGTAGGAATCAGTGGAGGAATACATGTGTATGACTGGTGGAGACAAGCGAAGGGAGTCTAGCGGCTAGCAATAAAAACATCAGCTTAGCTGTAGGTCACTGTCTCGCTGAAGCTTTAGGCTGTCTTCACAAAGAGACCATCAAACCGGCAAGGTGTTTCAAGTTTGATGGCGCTTTCTCTCAACTCTTGACAAGCTACAGTTAGACCCCTTTTCAAGCATAACACACCAAGGAGAAAGAGAAATGACTGACGAGCTAGCATGCAATACATTCCATGGTTATACCTTGTGTATCTAACCCCATTACGTGTCATGTATAGAGTGAGGGTATCTGCAGGATCAAATGGCTAAGATTCAATCCTAAAGCATTCACACATTTTAACAGGCTGGGCAATCCAAAGGATAACTAGATTTGATCTCTGGTGGGAGAAGAGAATGACTTGTCATTATCTCGCAGTCTCAAAATAATGAGATGTCCTTAGCCCAGAATAGAGCAGGCCCCTCCTCCCATTGATTGTGACAATGTTCTCCATCCACATGACCGGCTGGGTCCACCATCAATACCATTCAGAGTAGTTGAAGGAGAGCTTAAGAGTCTGTAGGCTTACATGCCACTGCAACAGTGTTACTTACTAGGTCACATGCAAACTGTGGTAAAAAGACAATGTGTTACACCTGAACTTTACTCTTGTCAAAGGTGTGTGCTCATATTACTACTCACCAGGCCAAATGTACAGTCCCTGTCTCTGTTTTGATGTTGAACTGGGCAAAAAATAAATGGATAAATGAATAAATCAAGTGTCTCAGAAATGGTTGAAATACTGTGTACATATTTGAACTTTTGGTTTCTAATTTATAAAATATAAGCTTTAGCTCTTGGAGTACTTATTTTTTTTCTTTTCATGCGTAGCTTTGTGTTTTTATTTTCTATTTCTGTAAAGTGTGTAAATATATCTTTATGATAATAAGTAATATTAAAAAATCTTATTTTAAGAATCCATTGTGTTATGTCCTCTTTGGTATTGTTCTTGGATATAAGGCATGTGCATAGGTGTTCTTACTGAAAGCATTCGCTAACATTGATGCAACGTTCCAAAGAAAACTGGGTGTGATGACTATAATATGTACATAATCATAATATGTTAATGTACTGTATGTTTGACATCTCAAGGACATTAACGTCCGCCCCATCACCTGCGGTTTGTGCCAGTTGTAAAACTATGCAATAAATGAGAACTAGCTTAGCCAATGCCAAATTATTGGCCAGGTGCAAAGAAATCCAACCCCGTTTCTGTTATAATGCTATATAATACTCATGCCCAAATAAGACCTTGCTTGTGACAGGTTCCTATAGCTTAAACCCTTATTAAGCATAATGCACATTAATAGGGCGAAATTGCTGCGTATGGAGATCATGGCTAAGTCCTGCTGTATTAGCATTAGGGCTAACATGCAGTATTTCTACATAGGTCCCGCTGAGTCTACAGTTATAGACACTCAGCTGCTGGATAATCTTAGAAATCTAGCTAAAGCAATTACATTTGACATATTTAATCATAACACTTTTCTCCATGAAAAAGCTGCCAATTATTCAGCAGTTGCAAAGACCTAAAGCTGGTCTGACACAAAAAATAAACCAAAAACATCTTGAGATGAGTAGATATGACCAAGTATTGCATGCAGCTGGTTAAAATAATCACTACTGTTGAGGCAAAAAGGTTTATATGACCACTAGTGTTAAGGGTAACTGGTTTATATGATCACTGGTGTTAAGGGTAACTGGTTTATATGATCACTGGTGTTAAGGGTAACTGGTTTATATGATCACTGGCATTGAGGGAAAATGGTTTATATGACCACTAGTGTTAAGGGTAACTGGTTTATATGATCACTGGTGTTAAGGGTAACTGATTTATATGATCACTGGTGTTAAGGGTAACTGGTTTATATGATCACTGGCATTGAGGGAAAATGGCTTATATGACCACTAGCGTTAAGGGTAACTGGTTTATATGATCACAGGCGTGGAGGGAAAATGGTTTATATGATCACAGGCATTGAGGGAAAATGGTTTATATGACCACTAGTGTTAAGGGTAACTGGTTTATGTGACCACTAGTGTTGATGGTAATTTGTTTAAATGACCAGTAGTGTACAATTTTCACTTCTTGCAGTATTGAGTAATCCAACAGAGTACAGGTTATATGGTTGTTACTTCTTTACTTGTGTGTAATCATTCCCTTCCTATATTAAAAATGTTGATCTAAATCAATATCTTTGATCATTATCCTGTTACATAAAAAATCCCCTCACCCCAGGTTCCAATAGTTTTGTCCGGAGTCTGTCCTATCATCACGTTCCTGTTTTTCCACGTACACACACTGCTAACTAGAGTGACGGACCCTGATTAGCTAGCGAGCTCCCGATAATCTGTAAAATGTATTTTTTTAAAAGCCAAACTTCAAGGACAGGAACACAATTGGTCAAGGAATTTCTCCTTGTCCCTTCTGGCTGCTGTGTTGTAGATCTAGTTACTGCCTGATAATACCTGCTATCACTGCCCATAGCATAACCTGGTCGTCCCTGCACTTGTCCACCTGGTTGCCCCTGACCTTGTCCACCTGGTCACCTCTGCCCTTGTTCACCTGGTCATGCAGCTAATCTGGACACAGCCTAGACTCTGGACACAGCCTAGACTCTGGACACAGCTGTGAATTTATTGACCCGATGGTCATCTGAACATGCAAAAATATAAATCTGGGCTAAAAAGGTAATCCACTTAATCTTCATCTGGCACAGCCAGAAAAGGACTAACCACCCAGCTCTTCTCTTGGTTCCTTCTTAGGTTCCGACCACAGAGTTTTTCCTACAGTAGATACTGTGCATCAATTTATTTTAGTTGCTTGTTCTTTGGTATTTTAGGCTGGGTATCTGTATATTGGGGCTAAAATGGGCTTCAGAAAATGAACTTGATTTGATTGAATTAAGGCTTCCATCAGGATGTCAGACGAAACTTGTCAACCTGGCTATCACGCAATATTTTGGCTAATAGGAACATTCTTGTGGCAAGACCAATGGCTCTATTGAACAAGGACAACCATATCTACCTGCCACTAGTGAGATCAAGCAATAGGGGAAACACAATGCCCAAAACAATTGCTACAAAACATGACATTGGTTGTACTCTTCTGGCACGAAAGTTCCAAAATACAGCCATGGACCTATGTCTGAAAAACCTCCAACCACTCATAATTGTTTAGGAAGATGGCACAAACTCCACAAATAAGGGTCTAGCTGTGGAGTTTCCTTGACCACAGTAGAATCCTTCTTCCTCAAATAGCAAAATACATGACAAGCAGCAGAGACAGAATGTCATTTTTTTGTTGTCACAGGATAATAAAGAGGTTGATGGACATGAAATGTTGGAGGTTTAGATCTGGAGCACAGTAAGTGTCGATCATCTATTACATTCGACAGTCACAGACTATTAAGGGGATAACGCCAAATCCCTCTGATTCGTCTAAGTTTATGAATCACTTGAATTGTTGGACGGTCTCTCTGTGCACGTAACTGCCTCACTCTGGAAGAGCAGGGTCAAGCCAGGTCATCTGGTTATACTGCCCTCCCCCTACTAATGCAACTTGATAGAACTTAAATGCACAATAACAACTCATTTTCTGTAATGTTCTGTTACAGCAAAAGTACAAAATTGGGGAACCTCAATTGATTGTGGAACATACCATACACTTTATTTTAAACATATGACATGCCCTTGCGCTACCTCAACCATGCTTTAAGAGGGTTGCATGCACAGAGAGACAGCCCAGCAATCACATCAAGTGTTTAAGGAACTTAGACAACTTAGTAATTATTTCTCATTCGCTGAAGGCAAAATATAATAATAGCATACTAGCAGTGTAACTAATGACTTCTCCCTAGGAGTATTTAAGTAAATGGTTAGAGTTAAAATAATAAGCAATATGATGACCATCACCTAAATAATTTTGTGGTACCAACCGAGGCCAGGAATCCCAAAAGAGAACTATTCAAACCTGTCCACCAACATCTAGGTTAATGTGAGGACTGTGATTCCTACACGGTTAGCTGATGTAAACACACCTGAAATAAAGAGCCAAAACAACTAAATGTGTCAATGTCCAAATAAATATAGACTTCACTGTATTTGTCTCAGTAGAATTGGTCCTAACCAAATTCTTTATAAGCCCCCCCAACAAAAAAACATACTGATCAGACTTAATTACAGTATTATCACAAGAATAAATAATTTTTGGGGGGTTAAGAAATGCTTCAATTAGTGTCATCACTGTGTTCATTGAAGTACTGGCAAGTTGACTTGGAACACAAGCAACTACTTTTAACCTTCGAAGTGAAGTATCGTAACCAAATGACAACTAAGATTTTGAACGTTTTTTTATGGAGCACCCCCTTTATGTGTCTATCAAAGTCTCCCCTACCACAAAATCATTGAAGACAACTCTGAATGGAGTGTGTAAGTGAATAGAAGGGAAATGTCTAAAGTTCTGTGTGGGAGCCACTCTCCTTCCATTAACCCCAGTGGGACCACTCTGGGAAGTGTCTGGTTAGCATGCAGAGTTGACACAGCATGACAGACAGGAGGTACCCCCACTGTGCTGCGGCACCCCAAAAAGCCACTCAAGGTTATGTCATCAACCCCGGGTCAGCTCTATAATTGGGTTGGGGGTCACTGGGGCGATATGGAGCGTGACAATGAAGCTATAGAGTTACAGTGCAGAGCAGGGCACAGACCGTCTCCGGTGCGGTGGTCCAGCCAGCCTAGAAGGCCCCTTTGCATGGTTCAAGGTTCAGTACAAAGAGGGTCTCCGATCTGTTTACTGTCGCTGCTGGAATGTGTGTTACTACTTGCCAATCATATAAGTGGTGGTGAGGGAACTGGGAGAAGGGGGCATCAGCTTCTGTCACCATAGTGACAACAGTTTGAGGTTATATGATGAGTAAGGCATATACTGTAGGAAATGAGAAGAGGTGGGCAATATGGACAGTAATCCATATCATGGAAAAATTGACTTAATTATCCCAATAATGATAAATAATGTGTGATACAGTTTCAATTAATGAGTCTCAAATGACATAACACAATGATAAATCACATTCTCTAGGAGAAATAAAATATAAACCAATAAATCTGTCATACCCCATTGATCAGTATTTCTCTAGTTTAACACAAAAACTTTATTACAGTTAGCTAAGTTTGCTAACACTAGCCAAGTCAGCAACTCAGACAGTATTAATAAAACAGAAGAGATGCTTGTGCTGGACACACAAAATTAAACAAATTCTATCAAAACTAGCTAGCTTTTTTATGAGTTCACAAAAAGCCAACTTGCTGATCAAAATTAGTCACTATTAATTTAAGGGGTAGCATGTCTCCAATGTTAGGCTAACTGAAACAAGCTAAGCAACATATTTCGCTTCAGAATACTGTAAGCTAGCTATTCTAGCTAATTTGCAAGCCTAGATAATTTTATTGTAATGTACTTAGAGACAGCTAGCTAGGGAGGGATTGTTTGCCGATTTAATTTAAGTAGTGTAAAAAGATCAAGATATTGTACATAATAGCATATTAATCTTTCTGTATCAGGAGCAGTTACAAAAGCAATCTTGGCATATCTAGCCCTCTTACAGTGACCAGAGTTAAGTGCTATAGCTCAATGGTTGCTTCAGAATGTCACTTGGTCCTGAAATGGGCAGAGACAACAAAATCAGGCAAAATTAAATAAACATGTCATAGCTGGTTCCTGCTACCTAAAAACAACTCTTACTTTTAATATTGAAGGTATCAAACATTGCAATTGCCCTTACAGCAGACATATTACAGTTTGAATTTAAAACTCCAGTATAATGATCGTATAGGTAGTTTGGTACTTATTCTACGTAACAATATCAACAAAATGTCCAGATTAAGTAGTCACCTAGATCTTTGTCGATCATTTTTAGGTAATTGTGCTGGCTTTAGTAATAAGTGTCAAACACAGTGGTTGTTATTTAATGACAATATCCCCAAGGTATTAAAAGAAAAGTGGGAGAGTCCATTTTGGTGGTGGTGAGGCAAATTGTGCTGTTGACATATATAGGAGAAAGGCTTCAGGAGGCAGAACATCTGGACTGCTCTTGGCACCGAGACCCAAGATCATTTGTTCTGCCGCAACGTACATAAAAAAAAATAATAATTTACTACAGTTGGCTGTCTGACTATCGCACCAACAAAGCTCTCAAAAAACTGACAAACCAAATACTGATGGATCCTTTCCAGTCCAATGCTCTATTTAAGTCTGATCCCTGGATTGGACCTAAACTTTCCCAAATATGTGTTGAAGTGGATTTGGCCAGACTGCTCACTGCTGAACAGGCTTTGGTTCAAAGGTCAAAAATTCTAGGGGAACGAAAGAGAACACAACACCGCGGGCAATTAACTACGCATTGGCCTGTGAGGTGCCACTTGGATGTTGTGAGGGGCGGTGTGGAGGGGGTCGTGTCAGCGTCCGCTCTGGCGGGGGGGGTGGCGAAGGGAAAACACGGCCGATTGCGAGCAGTCTGGTGCCAGGTAAGAGGTGGGAACAACAGTCAGCCTAATGCACCTCAGCTGTGTTAACACCGGCAGCCTTTGGAGCGGCCCACGGATCACTGGAGTGGTCATAAAAACACGACCAGTGCAAACACAGGAAGGCCTGGGGAGGGGGAGGCTGGGGGAGGAGGAAGAGGGGCTTCTGGCTCCTGTCGTTAGGAGGAGAGTCAACAATATGACATCATAATATAAAGCCTGGCAACTTCGTTATTACAGACTGTCACCAGCAGGAATTGATATGGCCATGACTGCCACAATTTGCTTTTCATGATGTTAGCCATTCCTTTGGAAAATGTACACACTGGGAATAGCCAATAGCGGCAGCCTTGGATGAATATAATGTTCTTGATTTCTTTGAGCATATTGCGTCATACTGCTGAAGGTAGAAATAGGTAGAAAGGGAGACGGTGTCTTGTGATATCATCCCAAGTTCCTCTGAAGTTTGAGAGTACTACGGTATGGTGAGAATGCAGTGGGTGGTATCGGGTGATTTTGTACCTTTCCTTGAACTCATTTCCCTCGTCACTGAGCCAAAACTGTCCTACAGGATTAAACCGCACACTGTACAGCTCAGTCACATTAGCCCTACATCGCAGAAGCGGAACAAAGCAAGTGCACTGGCCCACTGGTTAATGTATTCAGGGTCATACCTTTCCCATCATTATTGTTACACATTTGTGATGCGATGGAACATAGAAAGTCACCTTCCCCAAGCCTTGTCTTAAAACTGGTTTTGGGAAGAAAAAAAATACCTTCCCCCAACATAGGGCACTGTCTGTGCCTGTCTCTTTCTGTTTTTACCTCTGCTGTGGTCAGTAAAGTGTGGAAGAGCTGTGTCCAGAGAGGCCTTAGGGTGTTGGGGACGACGCATAAAGTGCTGCAAACTTTAAGTGTACGTTTCTGGCACTAAACGAGTCTCTTAGGGGATCCAGTGACATTGTAAAATGGAGCAAGGCCCTGCACTGTGGAACATTTAAATGACAAAATAACCTTTTACAGTAGCATTTTCTGTGGTTGTTGTGAGTTTTGCAATCTAGTTGATTTTGGTGACAAGATAATAGGCCACAGCTTGGTGTCCATTTGTCCTTGAGTTCCAAGAAACGGGCTTATCTACTGTATCCACCTCAGAGATTGATAGAAAGCCTGTCACTTCAAAGAGAACGTTTGCGCGCATTGTAAAGATCTGATCTCGGGCCCTAGACAAACTGTTGATAAATACCATTTGAGCTCACACTGGTAAACCTTTCACCCCAGCCCAACAGGAGCCCTCCCGACCACACAGCAACATTTAAAGATACTGTGCTGCTGATCACAATAATCCATGGTGTGTAATTATCTTGTTAAGGGCAGTAAAGAGGCCACATCTCTAAGGTGCCCAGGCAGAGCCAGTCAGGAAAACGTGCGGCCTGCGACCTAACAAGCACGGTGGCCCGGAAGTGCAAAACACAACCACTAATACAATTGCACACCCTCAATAAAAATACTCCTCCCAGAAGCGTAAAACACAACCACTAATACAATTATACACCCCCGATTAAAATACTCCACCCAATAGCGCAAAATACAACCACTAATACGATGACACACTCCCAATACCATAAATACGTAATAACATTAAGTTAAAACGGAAAGGGTAGGTACAAGACTCTCGACATTGATTGGATGCACAGTTTGTTATTCAGGTGAACAGGACATAGGAAATGATTTTATTGCTGCTATGAGGAGGAAGAAGAATTATTAATAATTTGTTGTACTGTAGGCCTAATTGTACTTGTTCAATGACAATGAAGTTGAATCTAATCTAATCTTAAAAAGGAAGAATTAGTACAGTTGTGCTCATAAGTTTGCATACCCTGGCAGAAATAGTGAAATTTTGGCATTGATTTTGAAAATATGACTGATCATGCAAAAAAAAGGTATTTTATTTAAGGATAGTGATCATATGAATCCATTCATTATCACATAGTTGTTTGGCTTCTTTTTAAATCACAATGATAACAGAAATCACCCAAATGGCCCTGATCAAAAGTTTACATACCCTTGAATGTTTGGCCTTGTTACAGACACACAAGGTGACACACACAGGTGATAATGACAATTAAAGGTGAATTTCCCTCACCTGTGGCTTTTTAAATTGCAATTAGTGTCTGTGTATAAATAGTCAATGAGTTTGTTAGCTCTCACGTGGATGCACTGAGCAGGCTGGATACTGAGCAATGGGGAGCAAAAAAGAACTGTCAAAAGACCTGTGTAACAAGGTAATGGAACTTTATAAAGATGGAAAAGGATATAAAAAGATATCTAAAGCCTTGCAAATGCCAGTCAGTACTGTTCAATCACTTATTAAGAAGTGGAAAATTCGGGGATCTCTTGATACCAAGTCAAGGTCAGGCAGACCTAGGAAGATTTCAGTCAAAACTGCCAGAAGAATTGTTCAGCATACAAAGAAAAACCCACAGGTAATCTCAGGAGAAATACAGGCTGCTCTGGAAAAAGACGGTGTGGTTGTTTCAAGGAGCACAGTACGATTATACTTGAACAAAAATGAGCTGCATGGTCGAGTTGCCAGAAAGAAGCCTTTACTGCACCAATGCCTCAAAAAAGCCTGGTTACAATATGCCCGACACCTTGACATGCCTCACAGCTTCTGGCACACTGCAATTTGGAGTGACGAGACCAAAATAGAGCTTTATGGTCACAACCATAAGCGGTCAACAAGGCCTATAGTGAACAGAATACCATCCCCACTGTGAAGTATGGTGGTGGCTCACTGATGTTTTGTGGGTGTGTGAGCTCTAGGCATGGGGAATATTGTGAAAATTGATGGCAAGATGAATGCAGCATGTTATCAGAAAATACTGGCAGACAATTTGCATTCTTCTGCACGAAAGCAGTGAATGGGACGCTCTTAGACTTTTCAGCACGACAATGACCCTAAGCATAAGGCCAAGTTGACCCTCCAGTGGTTACAGCAGAAAAAGGTGAAGGTTCTGGAGTGGCCATCACAGTCTCCTGACCTTAATAACATCAAGCCACTCTGGGGAGATCTCAAACGTGCGGTTCATGCAAGACAACCAAAGATTTGCATGACCTGGAGGCATTTTTCTAAGACGAATGGGCAGCTATACCACCTGCAAGAATTTGGGGCCTCACAGACAACTATTACAAAAGACTGCACGCTGTCATTGATGCTAAAGCGGGCAATACGCAGTATTAAGAACTAAGGGTATGCAGACTTTTGAACAGGGGTCAGTTCATTTTTTTCTTTGTTGCCATGTTTTGTTTTATGATTGTGCCATTCTGTTATGACCTACAGTTGAATGTGAATCCCATAAGAAATAAAAGACGTGTTTTGCCTGCTCACTCATGTTTTCTTTACAAATGGTACATACATTACCAGTTCTCCAAGGGTATGCAAACTTTTGAGCACGACTGTATATACAATTCAACGAGTCACGTAACTGAACCCATTCGTATTTATTAATATCAGGGACATTCATATGAGGTCACTCCCAGATAACACGCATACGTCTTCTTGCCGATGTCGGCCTTAGATCGAGACATCGTATGTGCGTTTAGAATGTAGAGATGTCAGATATGCGTATGAAAGATCGAATGGATCGTATTCCATGTATAACATCGAGAAGTCAGCTTACGAGCAGCATACTGGGTCGGCTATTAATCGTGAACACGTCAAATTAGATAATATACAGAGATGTAAATCTTCACCAGCTTGCTGTCTATATGTCCAGTTATTTAAAATACATACTAAAATTTTAAAAAATCAGCCATCAAATGTTGCATTTTTTTGTAAATACGCAAATACCATGGGAATCTTTAATTTGTGAACACAATCAACTCTCTCAGATATTCTTAGATATGTCGTCAACTTTTCACAACATTAAAATTAGTAAAAATGTACAGTGTTTAACAGGCAGTGTCTCAAACACAAGACCTTCAGAACTACAGCCAAGTGCATTACCCACTACTCCAAACAAGGATGTCTTGCAGAAGAGTAGTAGTCAGTGTTACCAAAGTCACTACATTATGCACAACCACTGAAACTGTGTACGTTTGTAAAATTATTGCCACAGTAAGGACAATACATGTTCATATCTTGTTATGTCACTTCTCTTTGCCTCTTTGAAACCGTAGCTAAACAGCCAGCTAAAAAAAGTCATTTCCAATTTACCTTGAATAACATGCTATGCATCCAATCAGCGATGACAATCTTGCACCTACCCTTTTTCATTATGACTTAATGTCGTTTCCTATTTTGGGGGAATGCGTTTAGGTTTGGGGAAGGTGTATTTCATTGGGAGTGTGTATTAGTGGTTGTGTTTTGCGCTATTGGGGGGAGTATTTTTATTGTGGGTGTGTAATTGTATTTGTGGTTGTTTTGCACTATTCGGGGGAGTATTTTTATTGGGGGTGTGTAATTGTATTTGTGGTTGTTTTGCACTATTGGGGGGAGTATTTTTATTGGGGGTGCGTAACTGTATTTGTGGTTGTGTTTTGCACTTCCGGGCCACTGTAAACAAGTGACCAGGAGGTAATTAACTGCCTGGATGCCAAAGACAGACAGGCAGATACAGATAGACAGAGACAGAAACAGGTAGAAATGGAAAAGCTCTACCCTTCAGGAATTCTGACAAGGTGGAAATGTGTCATCTTTCTACTACATAAAAAGGGTTAGAATAGAGAATAGAATAACACTATTAATCCCCAAGGGGAAATTCAGGTGTTCTCAAAAAAAAATGGGTTACAGTATGTATGTGGGACCTGGCTCTACCAAAGTTAGGGAATTATGTTTTCAGGGCCTGACACTGCAAAAAACTGTCTTTGTTCAGGCTAGTATTTTTTTTTGACCATGTCTTGAGTGCACGTCTACTTGAAATAGAAATGAGAATAACATAACAGATTGCAGAGGAGAGGCAGGGAACAAAAGCCTTCAAAACTGAAGACAAAGACGTCATAACACACAGGCCTATAATTTCAGATGCAAGGTTCACTATTGGCTGACTCTCTGGGGCCCTGTGGCCTCCAAAGATGGGAGTTATCATGAAATTGCACAGGATCAGCAAATCACTGTCAGATGGCCACCGGCTAAACCATTCTAAAAGAAACCCATTTTCTCCTAAGTATGCAGCAGTTTACAAAGCACAAGGGAGGATGGAAGAGAATGTTAGACTACAGTTGATAGTGGCTTAAAAGACAGAGGTCAACACACTGATCAAAAAACACAATACTTGAATTGGCTACTTGAGACAGGAAGTTGAGCTTTTTTAGGCAGGATATTGAGCGTTTTATCTCAACAGTGCTTCCCCACAATGGCAATGTTACCTGAAGCTGGTTGAGTGCATGAGGTTGCTTGGAAGGTAGTGTAGAAGTAGTCAAGCAATCGTGGCTAGGGAGCTTCATTCATCCAATGAGACAGAAACAGGTTGCTTTTTGCAAATATAACATGGCTCAAATGCATTAGTGTCGAGATGAAGACATTACGATGGGAAGCAGCAAGTATTTGGCCGATGTCCAGACAGCTCAACTCTGCCAGCATGGATTAGATGAACCCTATTAAAACTGTAATAGCAGATTTCCCTAAATCACTGCCATAGCTTTCCTCCTTAACAAGCTTTTGAAAATGTGCACTAAGACCAGACCCTATTAACCGCCAGGCTGTCGCTGACATCTTAATGCAGGTCAACTCTCAGGCTTCATCATCCCAGTGCAGAGAACTCAAAGAGTCGTGACAATAAAGACATTTTTAAATGAATTGGAATCAGACTGAAAAAGACGCATGGTAACAACATGGAGTCGTCCAGAAACTAGCCTGCGTCCTATGGGTGGACTGGACATCTGGCATTTCGGGTAAAAGCCAGATAAGCAGAGTCGATTTTTTTCCAAAGCAGACCTGTCTCTAACATTATCATCTTGTGACTAATAAATAAGATGTCTCGAAGGAAAAAAGAAAACAGCATGAGTTAGTTAGAAATGCCATGGATGACATTCAGTCCCATTCTGACCCTCTCTTTTCTCTCTGTCTTCTTCCTCTCTTATCAGTAGGCACAGGCAGCTGAGCAACACATTTTTCAGGCCCAGCCAATATTTCTTGGCACTTTTCCCCCCACCAATGAGAGAAGACTATGCCGACACATCTACACCTCAGTGTGAAGCCAATGAAGCACACATCAACATCAGGCAGGCCGCAGCAGTGGCATCAATTATTGGACAGATGTCTCGATCGTCTGGACTGAGCCGGTGATTGTCTTGGCGAATGCAGACTACCACTCCCTAGGAGGGGCAAAGCTGAAACATACTGTGTGGCCTCAGAAATTAACAAAACATTATTGGATTCCAAAAACTACAGAGGATATGTTGCCCAAACAGAACAATAGAGTTTTGCTGGGCTCAGTAGTACGAAGAGTATTAAACCAGGCACTCAAACCGTTTTTTACCAACTGCAGAACATGAGTGCAAATAGGAGCCATATATGCAAATATAAAAAAAAAACTGTCATTGCACCCGCAAACCCTGTGGAGCAAATCTGCATTTTCTAATTCCTTCCTTTAGGTTCTTAATTTATAAAAAATTCATATGGTATGGTAATATCAGGCAGGCTTATAACAGTGACCGGGTTCGGAGGCGCTATATAAACTCCCTGTGGGAAATCAAAGTGGTGTCTTATCTGCTAATGCAAATTATTTTCTCTGAATTGTTCATCAAACACAAACCCTGAAGACCTTTCCCCATCCATGCTGGGGTGTGTGTGTGTGACGTCTCTGGTTAGCATTCCGAGAACAGGGTTGGTAAACACGGGGGGGGGGTCTACGCTTGGGTTGATAAAGGTGCAGCATAGTGAGGCTATGACAGACAGACAGCATAACAGTTGCTAGCGCTAATGCATAGCAGGCTAGTAACACATAGCAAACTGACAGATTGCATAGCTACCATACAGGGGCTGTGGTTGCTGTGTTAAAGGGATATGTAACATCGAGGTAATGCTTAGGACATTCTTCTCAGCCAGATGGGTTCGGCACAACGAAGTTAACCGGGCTGACAAGGCGAGGCATGCCCCTGAGTTCTCAGATTTCCCAGGGTTCCATGAGAATGGGTAAGTCCACCGGGAGCGGCAGTCAGCGGGCCAAGGCCACAGGACAGCCTTGCTGTCGGGTAACGGAACAGCCTAAACCTAGCCAATCACAGCTCAGACAAACACAAGGCCTAGATTTAGGCTCGGATATAAAATGTGGGCACAGAGATAAGGGTAGCACTGGAGGGGCTATTTGCCAAGCTAGCTGGACCGGTTTTCACAAGGTTTAGTGCGTGTCAGCCGTCGTGAATGCTGCAAGAAAAAACAAAGACCTCCAGTATAATGAATTACGGCAAACGTCATTACAATGCAATCACTGAGAAATCTGAAAATGTTATACATCTATCTGTTTTGACTACTTGCCGCTGTAAACTTGGCTACGGTAATAGAAGCACATTTAGAAAGCTAATGAATAATGTTCATCATGCTGCAGTCCTCTCCAGTCAAAACAGTTACACTTGAGCCTCACAGAGTATGGTGAGATAGTTCCCACGGTCACAAACATTAAGAGCTGACTCACTTCTCTCTCTTTTCACTCCAGGAAGTTTATCCGCACGGGGTCCATCTCCTCAACAGCGCCTTTTAATCGTCTGGACATGACCTTCGGTATACTAACAACTTGAAATATAATCAGTGTAATCTCATTCCGAGGGGGACACGCATTAGAAACCAGGCCAGACGCTTCCTTGAGATTTAATGGTTCTGTCTTAATCCCTGTACCACACTGTCATAAAAAAGACAATCTTAAGTCAAGTGGAAAATCAGTCCACAGCTTACTGTGTGCACCATGAAGAAATTGCCATCACCATTCATGTTATTCTTGTACGTATAAGGATTTGGTACACTGATTACCACAGTGCGTCTTCTATGTGAACGCAAAAGCAGTAAGTACTGTAAGATATAGTGTAAGGAAAAAAGTGTGCGTCTGTGTTTTTGTTAATCTGATTAGCCTCCAGTAGCTCTGTGGTGTCAGTGAGGTGTAAGTTGGACTTCTCAGCAAAATGCATTGGCCCTGGTCTCGCTGGCTCTACGGACTTCGCTATGCACCAACAAACTGAGCCAAGGAGAAAAGCACACTCAAAAATACGGGATATTAGTCTTGGTCAATTGTTGGATGTCAATGGTGCTCTATGCCTGACTGGGGCATATACCACATGCTTTGCCCATTCGCTACGCTTCAATTACAGTTGGGAAAACAGAGCAGCCACAGCAGAAAGACTAAGATGTAGGCCTTCTGCTATTTGTGTCCGCTACCTGTCATTTCCAGTGTGGTTTAGTGGACATCAGAGAGACTACCATTCACTAAATGGCCAGCTAATGGGGATCAAAATGAATACTGAAGTTCGCATTATGGTCAGTTATAGTGACAGCAGAGCTATATGGCCAGTAGTCTGGAATCCAAACAGAATAATGCTCTGTTGTACTATCCAGGGGTTAAGCAGAAAAATTGGTCACAACGATAACAAATGCCAAGGTTCCAGGGACAGAAACCCCATCATAGATGTGCCGTTTACCGCTTCTGTCACCATTAAGCCATTAGTCTTCCATGCAACAGGAGGCATTCAGAGAGAATTTGAAATATGTTCAAATGTGCGAAGCATTTTACTTTGACATACTGTATCCTGGAGGCATAATTAACATGTTATATAGCACCTATGCTAACTGACAGGAGAACATGTTGAGGTAAAACATGACAGGTCTTTAGCCTAGGTTCTGGTCCTCACACAAGTGTGATCGACGAGGTTTGAACCCAGGTCATCTGCATGCCACAACAGTGTTAGCCAGCTGAGTTGAAGTTTGAGCAGACGATAACATCTCTCTATGCAAGTTTTCAGGCCTCAGGCAAGGTCAATTACCAGCGCACCACCTCTGTGACACAATGCAAATAATAGAGGCATGCTGCCAATTGAAAATAATTGAATTAAAGCAGCCAAGTGATTCACTGGTGGAAAAGATCAACGCTTTGAAGTTGGGATTCCTAAAGGAAATGGTCAGCTTACGTTATTTTTCTTCTGTGTTGGTTGGGGAACAATACACAGACGGAAGACATTTGTGTACGCAACCCACGAGAAAAAATGCTCACACTGTAACACAGAAACATCAGCTCCTATGCAGATGTTTTCCCTCCTATCTGTAATAAATTGTGCCCTTGTATATTCCCCATAGACCTCCCCTTAGATAGGGAGTCTGATGTTTATGCAGTTGCCATGGCAAGGGCTGTCCTTTGGAGAGAAGCAAGGGAGGTGTCGTGCGATCCGCATCATCCTTTCAGGGGAATCAGAGAAGCCTGGGTGTCAACCGGCGGAATACCATGCCTCCTCTGCAGAGGGCTGGGCGAGTGCAGTGGAGAGAGGAATGAAGGGAAGGCACGCGTCACATTAAATCCACAGAGAATTCACTTTTTTGGCATTCATTAGAATGCCACCCAGAAACAAATTACTGATCGCTGCCGAACTTGCCCAAAGACAAGTTTGCCGTAATGGTGGGACAGATCCTGCCAAAAAAATTTAATATGAATCAGGTATTATTAGCTGGTTATTTGTTTGCATTTCCAAGATCCAAGTCAACTCTACTTTCATGAAGATTGTATTCACTGTAGATTTGATAGCATAACAATAGGCTCTCTAAGAGACACAAGCGTAAACAGATAACCATGATTTAAGATAATTGAAACAGACATTGTTTCTCACTTTTAGGTTGATGAGGAAAGATTTTTTTCATATACACAATAATTAACACCACAAAATAGCAATATTTACAATGTTTTAAATATCTCCCCAATATCTCCTCAATTTAAATGAATGACAGTCTTATTTAAAACAACAAATGTCAGGTAGAAAGTGTGTAGAAAAATACAACTTTAAATACATTAATTATCTGTAAAGAAATGTTCTTCATTCACAGTATTTTCAATACAGCTATATGAATTAGCAATATAAAATTATTAACAAAGATGAAGGCAGGAATGTTGTTTCCTTGTCAAATTGCTGCATTTACTGTAAATATTGAATATACAGTGGATATAAAAGTCTACACACCCCTGTTAAAATGCGAGGTTCTTGCGATGTAAAAGAATGAGACAAAGATAAATCATGTCAGAACCTTTTCCACCTTTAATGTGACCTATAACGTGAACAAATCAATTGAAAAACAAACTGAAATCTTTGAGGGGGAAAAATAAAAATTTAAAAACTCACAATAACCTGTTTGCATAAGTGTGCACACCTTTAAACTAATACTTTGTTGAAGCACCTTTTTATTTTATTACAGCACTCAGTCTTTTTGGGTAGGAGTCTATTAGCATGGCACATCTTGACGTGGCAATATTTGCCCACTCTTCTTTGCAAAAGCTCTCCAAATCTGTCAGATTGCGAGGACATCTCCTGTGCACAGCACTCTTCAGATCACCCCACAGATTTTCAATTGGATTCAGGTCTGGGCTCTGGCGGGGCCATTCCAAAATGTTAATCTTCTTCTGGTGAAGCCATGCTTTTGTGGATTTGGATGTGTGCTTTGGGTCGTTGTCGTGCTGAAAGGTGAACTTCCTCTTCATCTTCAGCTTTCTAACGGACACCTGAAGGTTTTGTGCCAAAATTGTCTGGTATTTGGAACTGTTCATAATTCCCTCCACCCTCACTAAGGCCCCGGTTCCAGCTGAAGAAAAACAGCCCCAAAGCATGATGCTGCCACCACCATGCTTCACTGTGGGTATCGTGTTCTTTGGGTGATGTGCAGTGTTGTATTTGTGCCAAACATACCTTTTGGAATTATGGCCAAAAAGTTCAACCTTGGTTTCATCAGACCATAACACATTTTCCCACGTGCTTTTGGGGGACTTGATGTTTGTTTTTGCAAACTTCAGCCGGGCTTGGATGTTTTTCTTTGTAAGAAAAGGCTTCCGTCTTGCCACCCTACCCCATAGCCCATTCGTATGAAGAATACGGGAGATTGTTGTCACATGTAGCACACAGCCAGTACTTGCCAGAAATCACATTTTCACAGGGGTGTGTAGACTTTTTATATCCACTGCACAATTGTTTCCAAACAGCATTGTAGCAAAAATAATGTGAGGCAAATATTAGGTCGAACCACCTGGTTAAATTTGGGTCCTGGGGCCAAACAAGCTTAGAATCCCTGTTTTATAAGGTCATATTCAAGGCTCTGCAACTGGAAAAAAATATAAATTAACAGATTTGATGCTTTCGAGCTAAAATGAGAAAATCAAAAAAAGGATTGAGTCTCCCAATCACAAGTAATTTTCTATAAAAATTCCAACATATAAATCTTTGCTGTCCTTCCAATGGTTAAACAACACTTATTTTTCGATACGCACATGAAACCGATTACAAATCCTTTTAAAAGCACTCAATAACATTCTCATTCCGCCAAAGGGTCTTGGCAAGAGTTGAATGAAATGTGCACATTGGAAGTGCGGTGTTTAGTGTTGGCCCATAAAGCCAAGGGGTTTAGAAGCCTACAAATTATGCTTCTTAATTCATGTTGCACATTTGGCACTCCCTCTCTGCCTTATTTCCACACGTTTGTCTGCATCTCTGGCTGGCTGCTGAATTAGGCCGCCAGCTCCTCTGCTCACTTGATGATTAAATGCATTTTGATTTGCACATATTGCAGTGTCACAAACTTCCTGTGTGGTTGCAACCGGTCAGGTCTCCGTACGTTCCCCACCTTTGCTCCCCAAAAACCTTCTGGGAATGCGTTCATTATCAGTGGAAATCGGCCTGGTTAACCCTGACTCGGTTCTTTTTTAACCCCTCATTTTTCATCGTGTCTGGACCCTGGACTAGGGAATCGACGGGGTTAGACGGAGGTGGGGAGGGGCCGGTTGTATCGGACACCGCGGTCCCCCACCTCACCTCACAGCTAGATTTTTCCAGCTAGCCCCTGTGAGTATTGAACAGTGATTGGCAGCAGATGTTGTTGGGGAGTGCTGTGTTAAGAAGTGTTTTGTCTTTAAACGGAGCTGTAAGACATCACTGCTCAGAACCTGCCCACAGCTCAGGGCAGGCAACATGGGCCTGGTGGCTCTGCTGCAGTTCACTAGTGGCTAATCCACCCAATCGGGCCATTTAAGGTAACTGATGAGGCCTTCACAAAACAACTTCCCAAGGAAGAGATTCCTTTAAAAATGCGCATTTAAAAAAACAAGAGTCTATATAGGGAATGGGAGTACACTCCCCCATTGAAGGTGAAAAAAATTCAGAGATTAATTGGTGGATAACCCTCTTACCACATTGGATTAAACTCAATTAGCTCCATATGTTGAACCAGTGTACACCTCTAAAGCTTTTATCCAGATAATCAAAGAGGTGTCGGTTTTGTCTGCACGGTTGGCGTATTTCCAGCTTAGACGTCTCACGTCAACTACACCTAACAGTTCCACTTGGGATTAGATGGGAACCAACATGTATAATGTGATCAAAAAACTACAAGGGAGTCATGTCAAAACAAATGTTAAGTACGAGTTACCTGCTTGGTCTATCAGTACTGAAAGGAACCAGACCAAGGTGTCTGGGACAAGATGGATGACTGGCGCTCCAAGAGCAGGATTTCATAGTTTGTTCCAAATACGAAAAACCAGCCATAGCTTTAGGCTATACCTGCCTACATAAACTGTGACATGTGTTGTTTTTCTTTGGTTTCAAGCCTAAATTATGATAAACTGGATTTCTAGTGTTCTGGCTCCATGTTTCATAAGGCACATGAAGAGGAATTGACAATAAACTAGAATGACTAATCAAGTGTAAATTCATTCATATATGTTGAAAAGCACTCTTTAATACAATGAACCTCCGTTGATAGGAATTTCCCAGCCTCATAACCTAAGCTTTAAAAGGCTATCCAAGGACATGGTGTAAAGACACTTGGGTAGTGGATGAGGCTTAACATGGGTACTCAATGTTCAACGCCGGGGAAGCCATGATCCTTTCAGGCCATCTGCCAACACACCAATAAGGAAAATGCTTGGATCTGTGTAAGCCCTGGACCAAACAATGCAAAGACTCAGCAACACAAATGAAAGCCACAGCTAAATCGCAACACAGGAGTGACGTTTTCAAGCATTCCTTGCAGCCAAGACTTTCATCAGGCCCTATCCATTAAGCCCTTCTGAAGTTGATTAATTGAAGACTTGAGGAAAAAAAGCCAACCTTTTATCAGCTTTGAGACTGATTCACTTTGTAGAGCTGGAAAATCAAGCAAGAAAAATGCAGAAATGGCACATTTTATTAATAGATCAGTGTCAACATTATTGTAAGGATCATTTTAACTGACGATTTAAAAAAAACATTTATACAAGGGCCTGTTATTGATGGGAATGTAGCTGGGGTCTCAAGACAGAAAAATAAACAATATTTAAACACAAAACCACTAGGTCAGGGAATAACCACAACCCTCATGATGAGATAAACACTATTTAAGGGCAGATATACTGTATATTGCAATTCTCACAATGCTATTTGTGGTGCGATTAGATGTTGCAAACATATTGCTTGTCACATGTCTGCTGCAAAGACGCAAGGGGGTATGATAAGATTGTTTTATTTCCACCACTGATCAAAGCTATGTCAAAACAAACGGTCTCACTATTCAAAGATGGTGGCGCTCAAAAAAGCTTTGCAATACAGTCAACAACACAACATATCCCAATGTTTTTCAACATGCGTTAGTGTTTGCCACCTGCTATGGGAGAAACGTACGGGCTGATTGTGGGGTAACCGAGAGGCTGTAGCTGTCAACAGCCTCTCAGTTAAATACACCAAGTGTGGACTGAAGATATGAAAAGGCTGCAAAACACAGGAACGACAGCATGGGGACCTCTGATTTAACCACTGCCATCACAATGTGGTCAGAGCAGAGGGGTGTGAAAGACATTGTGGAAGGGGGGGCACGGGGGCACATTCCCTTATGGACACAACACCGGAGTTATGGCATTTTCTCAGGGACTGTCTGCTGTGAAACTGGTCTTCTCCCACAGTGGATGTTAAGTCCATGACCCCTATAAAGAAAGAGGGATGCCCACTTCCATTGGTCCTGGGGCCTGCCACTAGTACCCCGAGGGAATGGGGCCCAGATAATTTATTATTTGTTCACCTCGTGTTAAGGAAATACTTTCTCAAAAGCCCTATCGGCATTGTGTATTTGTATAGTCTTATTTTCTTCCTTGATTCGAGCCCCCTTTTCTCCTATTTATTTGCTGTATAAACACCAGCTTGGTCCTCAGCTTCCACCCAGGGTTGAAGAACATTTAAAAAATGACTTCTCTTCCCACTGAAGACAGTGTTTATTTGCCCGGGCAATCTGGTTGGGATAAGGACATTTCGGGGGTACCTATGAGTAGGCGAGAGCTGAATTGAGTCACACAAGCTCACCTGTTTAACATTAGCTCTACGTTCTAATCAAATTCCTCAGCTGCAGATGGAAGAGATATTGTGTGCTGATTGATACAGCCCGCGCTCAAAGTATCAAATGTCATTGTTCATTCAACATGTGAAGTCAATGACATGTTATGGACTCAATGTATTACGTAAAATGGCAAAATATTTTATGGCAGCTTGACCAAGTCATCTGATCCTATTAACAGATCCATGTTATTTCAATAACGTACACCAGGTGTTGGCAACGGGCGGCCGAAAAAACGACTATAAAAGCATCAGGAATACGAATAAAAACATGTTTAATATTACGAAATCTGTTCTCCAGTATTCCCAAAACAAATATATGATTATGTCTCAATGTAAACAAGTTGGAAAATTTTCTGGGAAAAGCACTGGTCAAATTGGTAATAAATTGTTTTATTAATTTCAACCCCGCCCAGACCATCCACTCTGACCAAGAACGTTGCCTACTCCTGCCCCATACCATACCTTGGTAAAATTGTTGAATAATCAGTTATGTCCAATCATTTATTTTTAATTATTCCTTTGTCTGTTGATGTTTGCCAGTTTCTTACCTCTCCCTCCTTCACACTCAAGGGCAACAGGATTAAAAGGCCAACCAAGTCACTGACCACTGACCCATGACAGAGCTTTGATGACTCCCCACCCCACACACCACTCTGCACTCCCTTAAAGTAAAATTGTCCAGCTACGAATGACTTAAAGGGTGCTACCCTAGACCCCGTAAATGTCACAGACAAGCTTTTTGGGGGTTAACAGCAGCCATTCCTCTTAGCTGTCAAGGTCCTCTGATGAGGGGCAAAGAAAAACAAAAAGGTCCACACCACAAACAACACCCGCAGCCCCGACAGAGACCAGCAGAGTCACCGTTACATAACCAACCAGATTCACCAGTCCTAACAAGCTGTTGTAAGTTGCCACCATGACTTGTCTGGGTACATAGAAGCCTTCCAGCGTGTTGAAAAAAAGAAAATCAGTTTAGTTCAATGTTTCTCAACAGCATGCATTATGTCCAATAAACTCAACTGGTTTTTAGTGTTGGCAGAATTGAGCTCCAACATATTAGAATTTATTAAAAGAGATTTTAGCAACCTAGGAATATTCTGCATTCACACAGGGCATGTAGTATGTAAATGTGGGCTATTCTTCAGGTTATTAATCCATAGAGCTTGGATTAATTGGCTACTTGCAGTCAGGCCTTCCTCAACAGGCACAGTGATCCTAATCAAAGCAGGCCCTGGTAAGCACCTAACATCATGTGAGCAGCACAAAAGAATAAATCATTCTCCAAAATATAAATATAACAGTAACTTACTTGGGGGCAATTAAGCAGCCAACTGTAAAAGCCAGTGCATGACCACTTAGATACAATGACCTTGGTTTAACATAGAAAATAAACGCTAACATGCTAAATAGCTACAGTACTTAGCCAGCTAATGAAAGTTGAAATGCAAGCTAGCAGCAGCTAACATGCTCAAGATGAGAAAATGTTATATTTACACGCAGACAAACGTAACTACTTAGACAAGTACAGAAATACAATTTACAATAAACACATTTTACTTGTAAGAGGAGGAAAATCTACAATAAACACAATTGTCAGAGTAGAAAAAATCATACCTTTGCTAAATAGTCGCAGGCAGATAATCTCACAAATGAGATGAAACATGTCCGCAGGAAACGGACCAAACCTACAGCTGGTTGTTGTCCATACTTTCAGATTTTTTAATACCAGCTCAGCAAAACGCACATACATGTGCAATGCCTTACAAGTAATAGACAGCATAGTGATGATTAAAACAGTCAACAATAACCAAAAAAAGACATCAAAACAACCCAGTCCATCAACGAGGATTCTGCTAAACCAAAGTAACGGCTGTGCTGCAGTTTCAGACCTCCGGTATATGACTGAAAAAACTTGCAACAACCTTTTCAATAATGGGAAAAATGCTGACATTTTCAAGCAATGAAATTCAAATGAACACAAAATCCTGCCAACCTTTATTGCATTTTGGAATGTGAAAGTTGGTGTGTGTTTACACATGTACAGAAAGTCCAGGCATTGTGGGCTAGCAGTCTCTTGTGGTCCAGTGAATGTGTGGTTGGCCGTCAGAGAGGGTTGGTAGGAGGCTGGAGAGAATGAAGTCTTCTGAGTCCAGACCTCAGATGCAGAGGACATGATTGAACGCCATGGCCCTGAGAAAATAAGGCCCCCACAGACCCACACCGACTTCCTGCCCAGCCCGCCATGTTTCATGTCCACACAATTAAACACCCTGCCTGCTGCCGCAAGCCTTCCCCGAGAGGGAGGGAGACGGAAGAAGAGAAATAGAAAGAATATAGAGGGAGAGAGTCGGGGGAGGAAAGAGGGACTGCAATGGAGAGAGGAAGGAGGGAGAGAGATGGTGAGAGGAAGAGACAAGGAAAAGACAGAGGAAGGGAGGGGGAAAGAGTGAGATGCAAGAGAGAAGAGAGTTAGTGTGGGCATGTGTCTGTGAATTTACCAGGATATCACTGACTGTGGCTAGTCTTATCGCATCCATTATTAGCTGCGTATTTCATCTTTACAGCTGAGCTAACAAGCCTCCTGTACTGTTAGTGAAGGTAATCGTTCCCATGTTAGATTAAGAACGAAGATGAATAGGAGAGCCATTTTATAACACACAGTTATAAGGACAAGGAGAGGCATTTAAGCGAGAGGAATTACAAACGCACACACACATACGCACGCACGCACACACACACACACATACATACTTGACACTGTGCCCACAGAGAGAAAACAGAGGAAGGTGATGTCGAGCAAAATGTGTTTTTATTGTAATGTTTTATCACGACCAAGTTCCTCCACGTCATGGGCAGAGAACGAGCAATTTCATCAGGAAACATAAGCGCTCCCCTTGCAGACAACCAGGTGCACATAGCCGCTGCAGAATGTCAACTCCACCAACCATTTGCAAAGCTAATATAACAGTTCACAAGTACACATGAACAGTGTGACTGCCAGATCTGTGCAAAAACCCACACAAATGCATGACAGTAAAGCTAATGAAAGGTGACCTGCGGTGACCGGTTAGGGGTATCTTATTGGATAGTTAGAACAGTCAAATGGCTTGTGGACAGTGGAGAGGTGAAAGGTTAAGAGTATATACTCATCAGGTTAAGGGGTATCAGGAGGCAAAACATACTACAGAGAGTGTGTGTCTCTCATATCAGCCGGTCAGCTCCAGATACTGTGGCCACAAACGATATAGAGACCACTTAGACATTTCAGAGTCTCTTCACAGACACTCAGTACACATACTCTATCCTGTCTTATCCCCTTACACCCCCAC
>JACXGI010006087.1:0-43662 GCA_016801175.1 Esox masquinongy | reverse complement strand
TAATTTTCTGAGATACTGATTTGGGGTTTTCATTAGTTGTCAGTTATAATCATCAAAATTAAAAGAAATAAACACTTGAAATATATCAGTCTGTGTGGAATGAATGTATACATTATTCAAGTTTCACTTTTTGAATGGAATTACTGAAATAAATCAACTTTTTGATGATATTCTAATTATATGACCAGCACCTGTATATGTATGCGCAAGGGAAGTATGCATGTATGTGCAAGTGTTTAGTACAAGTATATATGTATGTGCAAGTGAAGTCTATATGTATGTGCAAGTGTTTTGTACAAGTATTTATTTATGTGCAACTGAAGTATATATGTATGTGCAAGTGCTTTGTACAAGTATATATGTATGTGCAAGTGAAGTATATATGTATGTGCAAGTGTTTAGTAGTACCAGTATATACAGTATTTCACAAAAGTGAGTACACCCCTCACATTTTTGTAAATATTTGAGTATATCTTTTCATGTGACAACATTGAAGAAATGACACTTTGCTACAATGTAAAGTAATGAGTGTACAGCTTGTATAACAGTGTAAATTTGCTGTCTCCTCAAAATAATTCAACACACAGCCATTAATGTCTAATCCACTGGAAACAAGTGAGTACACCCCTAAGTGAAAATGTCCAAATTGGGCCCAATTAGCCATTTTCCCTCCCTGGTGTCATGTGACTCATTAGTGTTACAAGGTCTCAGGTATGAATGGGGAGCAGGTGTGTTAAATTTTGTGTTATCGCTCTCACACTCCCTCATACTGGTCACTGGAAGTTCAACATGGCACCTCATGGCAAAGAACTCTTTGAGGATCTGAAAAAAAGAATTGTTGCTCTACATAAAGATGTCCTAGGCTATAAGAAGATTGCCAAGACCCTGAAACTGAGCTGCAGCACGGTGGCCAAGACCATACAGCGGTTTAACAGGACAGGTTCCACTCAGAACAGGCCTCGCCATGGTCGACCAAAGAAGTTGAGTGCACATGCTCAGCGTCATATCCAGAGGTTGTCTTTGGGAAATAGACATATGAGTGCTGCCAGCATTGCTGCAGAGGTTGAAGGGGTGGGGGGTCAGCCTGTCAGTGCTCAGACCATACGCCGCACACTTCATCAAATTGGTCTGTATGGCTGTCATCCCAGAAGGAAGCCTCTTCTAAAGATGATGCACACGAAAGCCCGCAAACATTTTGCTGAAGACAAGCAGACTAAGGACATGGATTACTGGAGCCATGTCCTGTGGTCTGATGAGACCAAGATAAACTTATTTGGTTCAGATGGTGTCAAGCGTGTGTGGCAGCAAGCAGGTGAGGAGTACAAAGACAAGTGTGTCTTGCCTACAGTCAAGCATGGTGGTGGGAGTGTCATGGTCTGGGGCTGCATGAGTGCTGCCAGCACTGGGGAGCTACAGTTCATTGAGGGAACCATGAATGTCAACCTGTGCTGTGACATACTGAAGCAGAGCATGATCCCCTCCCTTCGGAGACTGGGCCGCAGGGCAGTATTCCAACATGATAACGACCCCAAACACACCTCCAAGACAACCACTGCCTTGCTAAAGAAGCTGAGGGTAAAGGTGATGGACTGGTCAAGCATGTCTCCAGACCTAAACACTATTGAGCATCTGTGGGGCATCCTCAAATGGAAGATGGAGGAGCGCAAGGTCTCTAACATCCACCAGCTCAATGATGTCATCATGGAGGAGTGGAAGAGGACTCCAGTGGCTACCTGTGAAGCTCTGGTGAACTCCATGCCCAAGAGGGTTAAGGCAGTGCTGGAAAATGATGCAGGCCACACAAAATATTGACACTTTGGGCCCAATTTGGACATTTTCACTTAGGGGTGAACTCACTTTTGTTGCCAGCGATTTAGACATTAATGGCTGTGCGTTGTGTTATTTTGAGGGGACAGCAAATTTACACTGTTATACAAGCTGTACACTCACTACTTTACATTGTAGCAAAATTTCATTTCTTCAGTGTGGTCACATGAACAGATATAATCAAATATTTACAAAAATGTGAGGGGTGTACTCACTTTTGTGAGATACTGTATGTATGAGCAAGTGAAGTATTCAATTCTGGCCTAGGCGGCTTCTCATAGATTGCGGGTGCTAAAGGTGTTGCCTGTCTTGAGGATCCAGCTCCCTCTTCAGAGCAAAAGCAGCATTACATATGCATTTCAGTATATATTAAATGGTATGAAAATATACTAAATTTAAAAATAATATTGTAACCCAGCTAAATATTTAACAACCTCTACTGTAATATAGATGCCTACTGCCTTTCATACCTAATGGATGTCCCAAACACTAGGACAATAAAAACGCTAAGGGTTACCTTCACATTCCAGCTCATATTTAGCTATGACCTGCTGTGCCCCGTTGACTCGAAGTTGACCAGGGTTTTGTCGATAACTCTTTCACCTGATTCGTTAGATACCCCCCAAAAAGAAGAGCCGTCACACCACCCCGCCCAAGTAGCTTGTGCTCCCTTGCCCAAAAGCGGGGCATTCTTGTTGCACTAGAAGGGGTAGCGCAGCGCAGACACATTTGGTTATTGTATACGCGCGGATATGGCTCCGCAATACGCACCGAGTCTCCGTTCTCGCCTGCCGCCACTGCTCTTGTTCCTACAGACTGGATTCATCGTAATATTTTTTTGTAAGGTTGACATTGAACAAAATTTAGAAATTAAACAAGGGTTCAGAAACCACTATTCAGGTGAGTTACAAATCATCTATGTTTTGTTTTTGAGAGTTGATGGACTGGGATGAAATGCAAGAACAAAACTTGATAAGCTCATCTCCTGAAGATCATCTTTATTTCTGTGCCACCACGTTTTCATTGTAATGCTGCTTTGGGACAGCAAAGAAATACAAGTGTTACCCAGGGTGTTTTTCTTGTAGGGGCAAAAAAATATATTTACATTGTTAGGAACGCATTTTACTTTCGTTCTGTGCCTCCGTATGTTTGCATATTACTTGGACTTAGAGACAGCATACAGATAATTGAAACAAGTATTACCTATGTGATTATTTTTTTCTCCCAAATACATTTTCTTGGTTATGAATAAACATTTCTAGGAAGACATGCCACCAAACTGATAGCCTGATTTTAAGGACTGAGCATCCTAGAGCTCAAAATTACAAATTATACAAACAGGAGTAAATAAAAGGTTTTGATGCAGTTGCAGCTGAATGTTCAAAATGGATGCAGTAATACAGATTTTCACATTAACATCAATAAGACCTTGTAATTTTCCAAATAGTCGCTATTATGAGAAGTTGTTATGAAAGCAAAAGAGAGAGTCAAAAGGGGCTAGGGAGGGGCTGCCGACTCTGGTTTGAAGTGATAAGTGACTTCACTGGCACAGCCTCATCTGGCAGTAGGCTGGTAAAAAAGTCAAATGATACAGAATTGACATCCCAATGTTCATTCCCACTTGACAATAGTATGTGTGTGCCCTCTCTTGCAGAATTCCAGGATGTTAATGGGATGGTGATTCTGGGTTTTGGCTTTCTGGGCACATTCCTGGTGCGGTCCAGTTTTAGTGCCATAGGATTTCACCTCCTTGTTGCAGCCATGGCTGTCCAGTGGGCAGTTATCCTGAATGGGGTGGAGTCTTTGTATTACAGAGGAAAGATATGGATAAATATGAGGAGGTATTTTGAAATAATTCTAAGTTTCGGTGTATGGTAAACAAAGGCATAATTGACTTCAATATTTTTCATGACTCATATCTTTCTTATTCATTCAATACTGAGCCATAGTGTAGTTGAATCTAAACATTGCTTTTTGAGATTTGACAACATTCCAAAATTTAGGTCCCAGTTTTATTTTCAATGCTAACTTGATTATAGATAAAATGTCAGAATTCACATTTTTAAATATTGTGCCGCTTTCCTGTGTCTGGGCCAGCTTGGTTGTTGCAGAGATGTGCACAGCTTCCTCCCTAATTGCCATAGGTGCTGTCTTTGGTACGACCAATCCTGTGCATCTCCTTCTCATTGCCCTGATGGAGGTCTTAGGCTTTGTGTTGAATGGTTGGCTACTCCAGACATTCCTACAGGTAAGCATACAGCTGATAAAATAATTATCATGCTGATGGGTTTTTGACTGTACTCATGATTTACTGATACAGGTGAGGTTTCTGAATTCCATAATGCTGCTCCACATCTTTGGGGCCTTCTTTGGACTGATGTTGTCATGGGTCCTCTCCCGAAAGGGATCCGAACAATATCACGAGAAAGAGAAAATTGACCGCAAGACAGGTCTGTTCTCCATAATGGGTAAGTTGAAATGCTATTGCTCCACTAATCAATGACTTTAATTTGTCGACAAAAGGGCTGTACTTTCAGTAATTGGATCGTTGGCTTCTGGTTGGTACATCTCTTTCCCTCCAGGGACTCTGTTCCTGTGGGTGTTCTGGCCCAGTTTTAACTCAGTCCTGGTAGAGTTAGATCACCCTGACAGGGGAAGAAAACTGATGGCTGTCTACAGCACCTACCTGAGTCTGGCAGTCAGTGCTGTCACAGCTGCTGGCTTTTCAGTTCTCACCAGTCCCCAGGGGAAACTCAACCTGGTAATTACTTATATTTGAAAGACATGGTTGAAAGGCAGGAGTAGTGATAATAAAGTAACAAACTGTGTAATAGTAATAACTAGTATGGTGAATAGAATAACCATTTCATAATTTCATAGATTAGTCCAAATGTGTGGATGTGGATTTACTCTCCTTATAAATTATATTTTTGTCAGTTGTGTGATTGTTTTGTTAATGTATGTCTAATTTCCATTTTGTATGTTTCTATTGTTGTAATACAGGGCTCAGCTGTAAAAGATACCTTGTTCTCAGTTGATTTCCCTGTATAAATAATGAAATAAAACATCTCTTAGTTTCACATCCAGAGATGTACTCTTGCTGGTGGTGTTGCCATTGGGGTTGCCATGTCAGCTGTTCATCCGCCATGGGTCGCCATGGTGACTGGGTTGGCAGCTGCACTGATATCAACCTTGGGATCACGATTCATTACGGTACTAATAAATTAGTTCACAATGTGCCCATGAGCTTCATAAATACTTTTCCGTCGTATAAGAATAACGAGAAGTCCTTGTTACTGCTCATGTCTTCCAGCCCATGCTACGTTTTGCGTTTAAGTGCCACGACACCTGCGGAGTCCTTGGTGTTCATGGTCTGCCTGGGATCCTGGGGTGGATGGTTCATCTTCTCCTACAGATCACCGACTCTGATGATCTCACAACGTAGGCGGCATTCAAAGCAACTGTGTTTTCAGGATCTGAAGGGATTCAAAGAGCACTGGGGCCACATTATAAATGACATTGCACTGTAATAGAGAAAAGTTATTGCATGCAAACAATTTAAGACGAATACTGTACAAAAGAACATTTACAAACTGATATTGGATGTCTTTTAAAATTGGTTATGTATCTTTTCAGGGCCGGTCGATTTGCTGTGTTCCACATTTGCACCCTCCTTATCACCCTGTGTCTAAGCATGATTCTAGGACTGATAACAGGTGTCTCCTCAATAGCCAGGGACTTTCTACAGCACTGTACATGTTCTTGGGCAGGAGGATTGGAGTTTTAACCACAACCTGTTTGTCCCTGCTCAGGAATCCTTCTGAAATGGAATTTCTGGAAGCCACCTCAGGACAAAAATTTTTTTGATGACCAGGCCTTCTGGGAGGTATGTACTCAGTAATGACTGGAATGCTCCGTTTGTGTCAAGCAATGATAATGTAAAAAAAAAAAGAAATTCTTACAACTGAAAATGAATGCCTCTAATGTTATTCTGTCTCTAATCCAAACCATAATTTTGCAGTTTCCCCACCTAGCAGTGGTAAAGTGAGAGGCAGGAAGAAAAGGAGGAATATAATATTTCAAGAGCAACACAATTACAAACTACACAATTTATTTGTGTTTCTTAGAATGTGAAAATTGCGCTATAGTGTGCTATTTGTTTTGCTAAAAGTTGTGAATAAAGACTCATCACACACTTGGATGTTGTACTTGTTTCTGTTTAATTCTGCCATGGATGTGCAGGTAAAAAAAATGTGGTTATTACACAAGTACTGTAAATATATAAGCATTGCAGTCAAATACATAGACAAACAACTGAGATGTGGGTCAGAGCACAGACACCACACAACACTTATTTTAAGAAAAAGACAAATTGACCACATTCAAGGTTCAGTTCTTCCCAAAAGTAAATGTATTGTAAGAGACTTATTACAAAATTAACTCTCCCATAGATACAGTTTTAGTCCTGCTATTTCCCTCTGATGTTTGTACATCAATGACCATGCTTCCATCCACAGTTTTCATGCGAGGTAAGTCATGTTGTATAACATCACGACAGGTGTGATGGAAACAGGACGTGCCCGTAAAGTATTATTGCCAACAGACAATTGGTTTGTTTGACATGTTGGGATGCTTTAATGTCAGTAAAATCCATTGAGAAAGAGGACAATGGAAATGCCTTTATACAGATATTTGGATAAAATAACAACAAAAATATATATATACACACAGTGCCCTCAAGAATTATTGGACAGATTCATAAAGGTGAGCAAAAACAGCTATAAAAAATATGTTTACACAGGACTCCTTATGCAACAGATGGGATGCATTCTCCGATTGTCTACCTTCATTTAGCTCCCAGGCACCCAAGTCGCCACAAAAACTACAATTAGACATAACTTCCATGCTTACAAGCCATTCGGATGTCTTGCCATAAGAAAACCTCTACTCTCACCAAGACAAACATCAGCACCTGAACATCACTGGAACGGGTTCTCAGGTTCAGATGTCTTGTCTTGAGTCTTCAGAAGTCCAAATACTTTGTTGGCACTGAGGTAATGTATGATTGTAGATTTGGCTACATTTCTGCATTGTCGTTTTCTGCCCATCTCTACCAAGGGGTGCAAAAATTCTCGAGGGCAATGTATTTATGTTAACCCTGGGTCATGTGATGATTATGTACTGTTGTCCTCCCAATGGGACTTGGGAAAGCATGCAGTTTATTAGGCTACAGATTAAATAAGTCATGAACTTCACAGGGTGGTGAAAGTGCACAGTGATGAGTATGATGGTCCTTTCTGATGATTAGGCCATCTAGGGTCTTTTTCCGATGACGAGACTATTGATGGTATTGGTGGTTGCCATTTGAAAATAATATTTATTTTATCCTTAATAATCTCATCATTTAGGGTTAGAGAGCAGGTGCAATCAGCAGTTTTGAAAATGCTCTGGAATCACATTCACCACTAGATACTCATTAAATAAAAATTGCACAAAAAAGTACCATGCGCACTACACCACCACGCACTGATTTTTTATTTTTTAACAGTTTGGTGGAGACACACCTCTAGTGGGATAGTGCATATTTTAATAATGAAGAATTGACAATATTCACACAAAAATCTGTCACCAATAGGGGGGAAACCTAGATTCCACCAGATGAAAAATAGTTTTTATATATCATTTAACCTAGATTCCACCAGATGAAAAATATTTTTTATATATCATTTGAGTGCACAAATGGGTATTGTAAAATATTCAGCACATACTGTGTCTTGTAAGGTTTCCATGATGTAAAATTTAAGATGGTAAATTATTGTAACAAAATGGCTCCAAACTGAATGAAAAGAAAATACTGCACTAGAGATGATAAATTGCTCATTGTGCTTTTTATATTGGAAATTGTGTATAGGTACAGCAGATCAAACTACTGATAAATTAAACATGTTAATCTAAAACCAAAAAATAATTTGAATAAAGTGAATATTTAGTAACAAGTAAAATAAAGGTAGTGTTTTGACAGTCCAAAGCCTACAGTTGTGTATAACAGTGGACAGAAACCATGTTTGCCTTACTGCCACAAGTCTTCAGTGCGTCCAAATTTAAACACCAAGCCCCTGCAAGGAATGAATTGTTGTCTATTTACACAGTATCTAAAACAGTTATTAATAATGTAGTTAAAGGTATTATAGTTTAATTTTAGACTAATAAATATATTAAACATATGTACTACTAGGCCAGAAAAACATTCCTCATCATAAACTAGGTAATTTCTCATGATAAACTACAGTAAATACTGTGTAACTGCCATTTAATTAAGGTCAAATAGTAACTTGAAAAATACTTACCCAAAAAAAATGAATGCGTTTTGGAAGAAGACTGCAATACCAGGATACACAATAGCTTTCTCTGTAAAATATATATTTTTTTACAGAAATGTACACTGAAGTAATTAACCACAACAACTTACAGAGCATCATTTGTTTGTTTGTGCTTGGTGCATAATAGTAACTACATGGCGAGTATGTATACAATCTTCAACTGGTCGAGCCAGAACAGGACTGGCCACTAATCAGAGTCTGGCTCTTGTCTAGGTTTCTAAGATTTCGACCCTACTAGGGAGTTTTTCCTAGCCACTGCTCATCAATTTTTTGTTTTGGCCTTTTCTTTTAAGGTTCCTAGACTGGTTATCTGTACAATCACTTAGGGACAGCTGGTGATGTAAAAAGGCTTTATAAAATAAATAAGACTGATATGCAGGACTTACTGGGCACCACAAAGCCTCCAAACAGGATCCACATTGAAGCGATGAGAGAGCCAAATGCCAGCAAGAAGCCAATGAAAAGCCAGACACGAGCTCCTGCAGTCAAAGTTCGAAAGAGGTGGGAGGGATTAATTTGTGTCTGAAGCTCAATAATTTGTGGGTGTGTGGACACCAAGAGCATACCCAGTGGCGAGGTGCATACAAGAATTCAGATATGACATCACAGTTTCAGCATTATTAATGTTTTAAAACAATGGCACACAACGTTTCACAGTGAATCAGGACCTTGTGTACTGCGCTAATGCCGATACAATCAAACTGGACAGAGAGCAATGTATACTGTATTACACTGCAAACTTAGCAATTGAGGAACCTGTGATGATTTTGAGAGGGCATCATTATGCACCTTTTCCATTAGACACAGAATGGTGTCCATTATTTTAATGTAGGATGAAAACAATCCCAACACATTAAAGCTAAATCAGATGAAATTGTATTAGTCAAATGCTTTGTTAGCAAGCGTAGACTGACAGTGAAATGCCTATGTATGGGCCCTTTCAAAAAAATGCAGTGCTACCAAATAGAGTCTATGGTGTCAATGACTTTGTCAATACAATCTCTGTTTATTTTCTAATTTTAAAGAGATAGCTTAGGTTCTGAAACAAAAACAAGTTTTTCAATAGTAACAGTGAAATGAAGAATTGTGGAGACTAAATATGTGGTAAATTCCAAATTACCTTTTGAGACAATGCGAGTTATTTGAAAAAAGTGCAAGTGTGCCAGTACTATTGGCACCCATAGAAGCGGGCAGCTCAGAGCTGAACTGATCTAGATCATTCTGCATCTAGGATTCTCCCATCTCATACACATACCCGTCTGTCCAATGCAACCTTCACTGTAGCTGTCTCCTCTCACTTGGCCATTCGAGACAGCGTTGATCCTAGGTAGAACAAAAGCAGAGAGGCTTCTATTTATTTTCCAGTAGGGTTTAAAGAGACTGACTTAAAATTGGACTGACCCATAGCTTTGTAAAACTTACATGAGAAAGGCCAAAGTAGCGATGACTCCACAGGTGTGATAGGCATGATGAAAAATCGCCTCGTCTGGATATTTCACAGCTGCATCAATGATGATCCACCAACCAGTGAAGAACTACAAGCGTAGGGATTATGATTTAGTAATACGCTGCCTTCTTTCTCAGATTATAGCCATATAACATTTCCAAACGTGATAGTAGAACACAACATACCAGGACTCCAGCAGCTATAGATGCAATGGTGTTTCGCCTCTCGCCCCAGTCCACATTGCACTCACAGTCTCCGCACCGGATGCCATCCAAAAACCCTGACATGTTTCTGAGCTGAAAAATCAAGCAGCGGGGTTATGGAGCTGCTTCTTAACACTGATGAGAATTTACAGATGCATCTCAAAAAAGTAGAATATTGTGGAAAAGATCATTTTTTCCCGTAATTCAAATCAAAAAGTGACACCTTCATATATTCTAGATTCATTACACATAAAGTGAAACATTTCAAGTCTTTGTTTTAATCTTGATGATTACGGCTTACAGCTCATGGAAATCAAAACTCCAGTATCTCAAAATATTAGAATAAAGAATTTATTGACCTGAGAAGAGCTCTAATCAGCTAATTAACTCCCCGAGCCTTCAATCTCTCAATCTGGTTCAGTACACACATCCACAATCATGGGGAAGACTGCTGACTTCACAGTTGTCCAGAAGACACTCATTGACACTCTCCACGAGGAGGGTAAGTTTATCATTCATCATTCAAATGTTTTGAAATGCACCTGTACTTGGAAGTATTTCTCAAAAAAGTCCACACCTGTTTAATCTGGTGCGTTTCACAAATGACATTTTATTTAGGTACCTTATTCTTTGAGTATACTGGCTGCAAACTTAATACATTACCTTTTTTCACCAAACCCCAAAAATATTTGACTTCTGATCAAACTACTGTTTAGGTTTTATGCCAGAGAACACAAGACCATCAACACACTAAATGGACGAGTTAGCGTTTAATACAGAGGTAAAATTGGTTTCATATTACGACATTCAAAAGCCATTTACTGTTACTGGATTTCAAAGTTGAAAACAACTTCCACTCCTTACCGATTACAAGGCATCTTTAAGTTTTCCTGGTTAGAAGAAGTATTACCCAACTCTAACTAAGGAGTATGTTGGTTGTGGCACCAGTATTTTTAAAATATAAATGTACATGAAAAGTAACGAACATTTCAGCAAGCTAGTTTTCAACACAGTTGAGCAAATCTCTAACCCAAAGGGGAATGCTAACAGTGCCAACTAACACATATTTAATAGCCATTCCTCAAGCTAAAGTGTAGTGAAATGCAACCTATTATGTTCTCATAACGTAGACGCTGTTCTGCTATGGTTAATGTTAATGCACTAAAAGGTGCACACTGCAGCAATTGTAGGCCTTGTTAACTCACCTCATGCTGTGTTTTGTTGACCAATCATGGCTAGGGGTTAGCCTTCAGCGCTTGGCCTTGCTGAATTACTACACACTAATAGTGACCTCTGAGCCAATCAGAAAACAGGAATAGAAACCGCTAGTAAAAGAAAAACAAGGGAGGACTTCATATTTCTTTTGAGTGATGAGGGAAACCGTGAGAGAGTATGTCTGGTATGAACTTATTTTTTGTTATTTATCAGTGTCTATTTTGATTAGCTACTGTACATGGCTAGTAGTTGTCACTGCATGTAATCGAGAGGAGCTATATACTAGCTACTGGTAGCATAGGCTAATTGAGAACAGAAAATGTTTAGGTAACTGCATTTTCTACCCTACCAACTCATCAGACAAATAGAATGCATACCCGTCTGGTGCTTAAGCCTGTCCTTCACATTTTAACATTTAGTTATGTCATGTTTTTTTTTACATCTTCCAATGATTAGCCATACAGTCTCTCATAATAACTTGCCACACTGAGGCTAGTACAGCATGAATCAGAAGGTTTAATGACGTGATCCCAACAACAATATACACATATAAAAAATGTTTCCTTATTTTAACGGAAAACTAATTTTAACATAAAAATATTGCCTGTTTAAACGTTAAAGATGAATAACTCAACTCTCTAACTCAAGGATTAGGCCAATAAGCCATCTTCAGAAGAGGTGTCAGAAAAGGTCCACTTTACAGCTGACAGAGATCACACAAAATGTATATGGTATACCACAATCAATTGGGGTCCTTAAAAGTTCTATCAAATTGCATGAGTGGGGGGAGAGCAATGTAACCCTCTGACGCTGCCCACGTGCTAGCTCGACCCTGCTTTCCCTGAGAGTCAAAGGATTACTTCAAGTGATTTATGAACTTAGACATTCCTTGTTATTCGCATTCTAGCAATTTTCTTTATGTGAATGTAATGATTGCTAATGTGGACTTGTCTGGGAGAGATGGTAATTGGTCTAGTGCCTAAGCGCAAACTAAGCGCCTATATGGACACGACTCTAGTTGTGCAGACAGCCTCGACTCTGCCTACGATGAGCTAATATTTAACTTTGGTGAAGTATATCACCTGCTAGCTGGCAAACTAGCTAAAGTAAGTGAATAGCCATTTATAAAAGCTACCAATAAGCTGCTATCACCTAAAACAAGTTAAGTTCAACCCAAATGTTGAAAAAGTGGGCCACACCTTTTAAAAACAATTAGCACTTTTTGGGAGGTTTGAGTTAGTAGAAAAAAGTAAAGTAACCACAACCCCGGCAAAAATCCTTGGCTGCCCTCCCCTTGTTAAACCTTGTTATAGGAGAAAGCCCGAAGTCCCACCAATGGAGTTTGTGAAGGAGGTTGGGAGAGAGAATTCAATGGCTCTAAGAAACTGATAAAAAGCCACTGAGACATTCAAGGCCCCTTTAGGGGATCAGACATCCAATCTGGGTTTTTCCCACACACCCCAAAAATGTCCACCCAGTCTCTGACAACAACATTCGCTCATGAAATATGCATCCTTATAATCTGAAAGAAATGTAAATTGTTTCTAACATTTAAACACACCAACAGCTCGTCTCCATGGGCCGTCTAACTATAAAACCAACTTTACCTCGATGCTATTTATATTTACAACAAGAATCCAACACAGCTTAGTATGGGGCAGAGGAAACGTTGGCACGCATCTGCTATTTTCTGTGTCGACTTAGCATGCGCAAGCTTTCAGTTCTAAGGCGCTAAGCTTTCAGTGTGGAGGATTTAGACAAGTAATATCCTATAACTGCTTTTTAAACTGATCAACAATATAGTGGAAAGATACAGTTCGAGCTGCGTAAACACAGAGCAGTTCTGAATTTCTCAAACACATAAGTTCCCTCAAACACGAAGAATCAACAACCAGTCGAACAAACGTATTTCTCATTAATCACACTAAAATATGAAAACGTTGGACATGCATCGATAGCGAATTATTGTTCAAACAAATCGAATCTGTGCTATCCTCATATGTGAGTTTGGTCACACTCTATTGTTCATGCATCTGGGAGCAACAGCGCTTGGCTTAAGGACCCTTTTTTAATTAAACACAAGAGCCAGTAGCCAAAAAGACAACAATATCTAAACGGTAAAAAAACAAGACAAATGATGCTGTCATAGAATATGTTGTAAATTAATACCTTTTCTTTTTGATGTTCTTTATAGACCCCCCCAGACGGTGTTTTACTTTACTTCCGTTTCGAGAGCTCAGCCAGGCGCCTGCTCAGTACGCTCCCCACGCCTCTTTGATGTAGGAAGTGCCAACCTAGCATTCAGTTGCGCATTTTTTTTAGCTCCCCATAGACAGAATGTTCATTGTGCATGAATGTTCATGAGATTTTATATAGGCTAATTGACATCTTAAGTATCTGAGGATACGTTTAACAAGTAACATATTGTATCTAAAAATATAGGAATTATCGTCATCCCAGAAGATTCTTGTAAATAAAATCAAACAGAAAAACATTTATATTACAATTACACGATTTAAAGTAAATATCTGTCCTCCATGACACTTGCACAAAATAGAGCTCTTTGGCCACGCACACCAAAGTCTTAAGGATGAGTATGCAGACAAAAAACTCATACACACTATCAAACATGGTGGTGGATCTTTGAAATAATTACGTTATATTACTTCCACTGGCCCTATGACATAGTCTAAGATCCCAAGCTGTATCCATACCTCATTTCCCGGTCCTTAAATGCAATTATACCTTAAACGCCTCCCTCTTTTTATCCAGCCCCATTACACATCTTTCCCTGCATGCGGTCACTTAGTCAGAGGTACCGAATAAACTCCTTGAACTGGACTAAAAAAATATTCTGGGGGAGATACATTGGATCCTTTCTTAGAGCCTGTTGTGGAGTCTATCTCTCACCTTTTTAACCTGTCATTCCACTTTGCAGAAATTCCCAGTGCTTGGAAGGCAGTTAGTTTGTCCTTTATTTAAAGGGGGTGATCAAGCTGATCGCAACTGTTATTGGCCAATTTCTGTATTTTAAGGTCATGAATGATGACTTAAAGCCTTCGACACAGTAGACCATTCAACCATTGTGGCCTAACTAAGTAGTATTGGTTTCTCTGAGCAGTCCTTCAAAAGAGTCCAATGTGTAACGTCACAACATCTGATGTCTCAGCCCCTACAATGGAGAACCCTAAGGCTTGATTTTGAACCGTACACTTTTTTCTGTTAACACATCACAGCCTGAAGGAATCTCTCTCATAAGCAGTATTATACTCAGTTGGTCCCTGTCTGGATTTTGTGTTAAACGCACTACAGTAATGTTTTCTTAATATTCAGCAGACCAAGGTTAAATCCAGTGGCGAATCGTATTGGAGCTAGGCCCTAAGTTGCGGAAAACAATCTGACATCATACATATAGATAGAGAACTCGGTAGCCTGTGTATACAGAGCATGACTTGAGACCTTTCTTTTGCAGACCTTTCTAGGAGACGCAATTCTTTAATGACAGTCAAACAGTCCTAAGCCACGCCTCGGCTGTGGCTCCCAAAAGCAGCAAACGTACACAACAATTGCAAATATCGATAGCAGGAACCACGTTGTAGAAAATATGGTTGCGTCACTTCAAAGAAACTTTTGCCAAAACAAACAGTCACTCAAATTGTAGTGGAATAAATTCAACCACACAACTACTCATATTGTTTCAAGACCGCGTACAGTATATGCTGTCAGAGAGAAAAAAGTTGCGCTGTATTCAATGTTTTATCTCCAGCATGCAACAATAAAAAATGCACCACAACATGAAATGTCATGTAGTCAAAGTATTTTTATTTATCAAATGCACCAAATAGCGCGGAGACATTCTGAACTATTAAATTCTTGTGACATGACACACGGCATCTACACAGTAACAAAGAAATATATAAAGCAAAAATATAGCAAAAAATATACTTAACAATGTAAACTAGCAGCAATTTAGGAGGAATAAACTGTGAGTCTGGAAGTGCGTGCCCTGATGCTCTGGTAGTGTCTACCAGATGGCAGCAGTGTGAACAGACCATAGCCTGGGTGGCTGTAGTCTTTGACAATGTTCTGTGCTTTCCTAATGCATCATGTGTGGTAGATGCCTTGCATGGAGGGGAGATGGCAGCATATGATGCACTCCGCAGATTTCACAACCCTCTGGAGGGCCTTGTGATCAGCAGCGGAGCAGCTGCCGTACAGGGCAGTAATGCAGCCTGAGAGCATGCTCTCAGTGGTGCACCTGTAGAAGTTGTTGAGTTTTTGCAGACATGCCAAACTTGTACCCAGTACAGTACTTCCAATTGCAAAGTCATTACCTTTGTTTTTACCACACAACCAGTGATCTAAAGTTGAAATAATATTTTACACATTGTATTCAAAATGATATGAACGAGACAGCAACAAAAAGCAAGCTATAGAAGAAAACAAAAAGTCCACTCCCCCATTATGATTATCATTTAAAAACTATGTCCATTCTCTTGTCCTTCTTTATAAAATAAGCAAAGGCAGGTTCAAATAGCTTATCTTTGGATTTTAAATCTGAATGAAGTTATTTTTCGATTAAGAACAAAGCCAGGGCTGACAGTCTGGACATTGCCATTGTTACATACACTCATTGCAAAAAGCTAGCCAGCTAGCTAGGCTCAAGCTGTGAGAAAACAAAATTGGCTCTGAATTAGTGATGTATACTTAGGCCCCCTAGAGGGCCTTGAGGCATCATACATTTGTCCCACCTATTACAAGACAATTTGTGATTGGTTGACTCTACTGTCATTCCAAACTGCTGCTGTAATTGAAGTCAGTGTCAATGACGTTGGCTGGTGCCTTCTATTCAAAGCTTGAGGGCCTAACCAGTGAGCGTTGAGCCCAGCTAGATTATTTCTACTAAGAGACTACCAAAGAAAAATTCTGATTGGATATATAGGAAGGAAGATATATAGGAAGAGCATTACAAAAGATTAAATCAATGAAAATAAAATTGGAAATTATGCACTTCTCAAAAAAATTAAGGGAACACTTAAATCACCCATCGGGCCTCAATGAACGAAATATATTAAAGATCAAAATCTTTACTGTACATTGTGTAATTCGTTGAGAACAAAATAAGTTAAGAATGGTCAATGGAACCCAAAATCACCAACCATTTGAGGGCTGGATGTAAACTCACACCAAAAATCAAAGTAAACTATTGAAATCACAGGCTTTTCCAACTTGTGTGAATTTCATCACGGCAACTAATATTGTGACTCAGTAGTGTGTATGGCTCTGACAGGTGGTAGGAACATGCACGCCAGTAGCCCGCTGGAGGATATTTTGTAGGGCTCTGGTCTCCTGTTCTCCCTCACACAAAGGAGCAGATACCAATCCTGCTGCTGGGTTGATGCCCATTCTATGGCCCTGTCCAGCTTTCCTCGTGTAATGGCCCATCTCCTGGTATCTCCTCAGTGCTCTTGAGACTGCACTGGGAGATACAGCAAACCTTCTTGCGATGGCATGTATGGATGTACCATCCTGGAGGAGCTGGACTACTTGTGCAACCTGAATGGGCTGCAGGTACCGCCTCATGCTACCAGTAATGACAAGAACACTAGCAAAATGCAAAACTAGAGAAGAATCAGTCAGAAAGGATAAGGAGAGAGCAATTGTCTGTGGCCACCTGCAAAAGCATTCCCTTTTTGGGGGTTGTCTTGCTGTTGCCCCTCCAGTGCACCTGTTGTCATTTTCATTTGCACCAAGACAGGTAACATAGATTCACAATCACTTATGCTTCTTAACTGGACAGATTGATATCCCTGAGGTTTAATTGACTTTGTGTTATACTGTGATGATTACGTGTTCCCTTAATTTTTTTGAGCAGTGTATAAAAATATATACCGTTCTTTATCTATCCTTAGGCCCTCTCTGAAGGTGTAGATGGCCCTGATGTTTCCCCTCTGGTTAAATCTAGACATGGTTTACTCCACCATCATTATTCATGTTTTATCTGCAAAGCTAACTATAAATCAGATTTTACCCATGCTAGTTTTGGGAGAATTTACAGGTCAGTGTGAAAGGATGCCAGGTGTTCTCTACCTTTAAATTTACCAACAATGTGCCTTATAAGACAAATCACTGCACTCTGGAAACCTCCATAACCTGGCCATCATTATATACCCAAGGTCCAGTGGTTAAATCTTTTTTACAAAACCCTCTGAGGACAGACTCCCCACCAATATTTGAGATATGTACTGCATCCCTTGACCTCCACATACAACACTTACTCTGCTAGACATATTCTATTAAAAATCCCTACAGTGAACAAATGTATATGGTTGGCTCCTCCATTCAGTTTGCCACAGATAGCAATTGGAATTAACACAAAAACTATGAAACTAACTACCTTTTCCACCATGGCCAAGTTGAAAGGCACAATCAATGTCACATTTACTGACATATGGGACTGTTTCATGTGACGTGCCTGTTCTTTGCAGTTCTGACATGCTGTCATACATATGGCCATTTGAAACAGTGAAATCATTAGTGGGGGGATTTTTCATGACCTAGTTTGAGAAGTTGGATGGGCAATTGTCTGAATTTGCATGAGAAACCCACATGAGAATTCACATGAGTAGGCAGTCATATTAGTCGACTTCTCTCGTCTTTATTTCTCAAACCTACTCTCTGGGAAATTATATCAAGATAATATTGATTACAATAAGCTCTAATATGATAAAAAAAATGTTTCTGAGGAGTAATTCATGACATTGATCTTTATTTACATGTTTTTCAAAGGTTACAAAATGTTGCTTATAAAAAGAAATCACAATCAATGGTTTTCATAGTATCACCTAACAAACTCAAGTGTTTTATACGTGTTTTCACATTGACGAGATGACCGAAATTCTAAAATATTTTAAATGAAAAGGAATATCAACTTGATTATAATATCTAATATACTATAATAGTTGCTGTTTGAACTAAAGTCACAAGTAACTACCCTACTAAGCCACTGTAAGAGTGAAAACAATTTTTGAGTAAAGGAAAAACAGGGGATGGACACCAGCTGGCTTCCAAGACTTCAAGCAATTACGAGATTTCTAAGCAATTAAAAGACTCCAAGCAGCTGCAAAGCCACAGAAATGGAGAGAGTGATGACACCCAAATATCCAATGTACCCATAGACACCGTTCATCCTCTTGGCTGGATCTGCGAGGGGGGGTTGGAGAAAGAGAGAGAGCGTTTCAAACAATGCTCAACAAGACTGAGAATTGTGCAGAATGAGGAAAATATTTGGCACATTTTCATACAACAACTTTTGTACTTAGCACCACCACAGGCACTCCTCAATACTTGATTGCATTCATCTGGTCACTGGGGTTTTAGGCAACTTTTTGGGGGCTTGGGAGTGGGCCACATGCGGTCATTTACATATTTTACACAACATACAGTGGATTATTAAGAGTTTTGTAATAAACTTGGCCGTCAATATACCAAACATAAGCACGACACCAACAGGTAGTCTAACAATTACATGTTTTACATGCTGAGTTACAGACATTTTTTTTTTTTACTCTCACCACAAAATGGAAGTTTCATCCATCTCAAAAATATATTTGTGAAAAATTCTAAATAATATATAAATATTTAATTAGCAACCGTTTGGCCGCTTCACATGTTTTTATAAAAACCTGTGACCCATCTTGACGCTTGCTGCAGCCCACTAGGAATTCTTATGTTAAAGCACCTGTAGGAGTGTAGCCCTTTTTACTCATCCCCTGTGACCCAGTTTGTAAATTCATCAAGAGAAATGAACTAAGACAGGTGTGCAATGGTCTCACCTCCGGTGTAGTAACCCCAGGCGTAGGAGAACCTGCTCGTGACCCAGATGGCTCCCAGCACAGCTGCTGAAATCTGACACAAGAAAGAGAAAAAAAACAGAGGGAAGGAAGAGCAACAGCCCATAAATGGTCAAAGAAAAGAAATGCTGACTCACTCTGTCATAAAACCAGTAAGGTGTGGCCCTGTTCAATGTGCTGTATTTGTGTGGGTGAAGGCAGCAAAGACAAGGCTGTCAATGATCATCCAGAGAACTTGGTCTCGACTCCCACATCGTGTACTAATTTTTAGATACACTTGCCAGGTAAATAACTACTGGCACTCTTGATCTTAAAGAGCATGAAATCGCTGAATGAAATAAATTATACAAATACAGAACTAAACTACATGCTTGAAAACAATGGCAACATTTTAATATACAAAACAGAAAATACAATAATTTTAATTGTCCTAGGAACAGGTCACACAAGGTATGGACCATCCATCAAAATCCAATGAAATGCTGATCTGCCGGTTTCACAACAGTACAATAACTATACAAATAATAATGTAAATATATATAGTAATAATGTCAGACTGATTATTATCATGGACCAGGCTGTATTTACTACAGTGACATAACGTTCTTTAGAAGCACTGACTTCAGTCACACAGACATAAGGTCCATAGTACACTGTGTGAGAGTTAACAAACGAATGCTGTTCAACTAAATAGATCTTTATCGCACTTCTGTTCAGCAGTACCTTGCATCTACCTGGCGACCTGTGCAAACACCAGTGAATCCGTTTGGTGGAAGCAAATAATTAAATACAAATAACTTCCATATCAGAAACACAAACTGATTATGCAGACGAACACAGGTCTGCAAAGTACTAAAAATCTGGACCTTGTTAGGACTAAACGGGGCTAACTGCTGTACCAGCATCAGCCACGTTAGAGTTTACAGCATGGGAGAATGGTTGACTAGATTTGAAGCCAACGTCTGTGAAAGAGAATGCAATCAGTTAACTCATGTCACAATTTAAGTGATGTAACAACGTTTTCGTGTGTGTTTCTGTGGATACATACCGGATAGACAAGAGCGGCAATGGTCTGAAACACGAGCCACTGGGGGTAGACCTCTAGCGTGTTCTGGTGAGCCCTTTGGATGCAATTGAACACCTGATTCGTGTCACTGTACATGGTAGGGTACTGCCAGATGGAGGAGATGCATAGTCAATGGGAAGCGCACCAGTAGTATCTATTTTCTCTGAGCTCCTGCACCAGCAATATATACAGACGAGTGACGAATTACAGAAAAAAAAAACGGAATATATGAGTGGAGGAACCGAATGCAGATGCTTCCATACAGGTGTGCTGCATGATACACTTAAGCAATTAACATCAACATGCTCTGTGGCAGGTATAAAAATGCTGAGCAGGCCCAGTTGACCTCGATTTTGGATCAAGATGGTGAAAGGAGAGTATCTGAATGTTAGACAGTGCTCTCCGCCGCCATCATCATCATTAAAACCCCAAATGAGGGAATTTCTTTTGGAAGAATGGGGTTCCAGTGCTCCAGTAGAGTTCAATCTAAAATATAAATGTATTTTGATTTGTTTAACACTTTAGTAACTACATGATTCCACGTGTGTTATTCCAAAGTTTTGATGCGTTCGCTATTATTCTACAATGTGGACAGGAGTAAAAATAAAGAAATTACCTTGAATGAGTAAGTGTGACTGGTACTGTATATACATACATTGCATTCAATTCAAAACATGGTCACATCATACTTTGTTTGTTGGTTAAAACCAGGCTTGTGGTGAGTTCATAATGGCCAAAGACACATAAGAACATGCTTCAGTTTAGCTAAAAGTGTGTATTTTTCTTCTTATGATCCTGTTGTCTTTCATTTTATAATTACATACATTGCATACAAGACAGTGTTTTGCTCGAGCCCCAAGCACCTTTCAAATCTAGTCATGTCAAGGCAAGAAATAACTAACTGCAGCTCACAATTACTGCAGAAATGGAATTTGTTTATGTAAACTTGACAGATGCTTGGACTACTGGTAGGACAGATGATTTAAAAAACGTAACGAAAATTAATCTAAAAATGTGAAATCATTTGATAAAGATATTATGAAATCACAATAAAACGTCTCTACACACAAAATGGGTTCCAAAAGGTTTCCTTGGCAGTCCTCATATGAGATTATTTCTCAAACCCCAGATAAAACCCTTTGGGATATGTAGAAAGTTTTTTTATGGATAGTCAAAGAAACAGGTGCAAATTATTCCAAATATATTTGGTCTACTTTCTCAAGCATAGGTTTGGATAAAATCTTATAGCTTTCGCTAAAGTCGATATCATGCTGTAGGTTTGAATATAAATGCAACATGACCTCCCTGAATGTGGGTTATCTTACATTGCCGAGCAGTTATTCGATTTTCATATTATCATTTGACAGTACTGTATTTCCTTACCTTCACATCGTATTTCTTTCTGGCACCTCCAACCTTAAAACCGAGATAACTCAACATGAACCAGCTATACAAGTATGTCAATATGACATATCCAAAACCTGATGGCAACAGCTCTAGAATTTCCATTGCGAAAAAATACAGCAACACCCTCAATAATTGCGAATGTACTAAATATCTCCTCGCAGCAAAGACAAGTTGAAGATACTGATTATAAGTAGGGTGGAGGTTACGTATTGTTCTCTCGCGATTATATTTTCTTTTCCTGTATATTTACGGTGATCCGCAAACCACCGTTTAAAAGTGCACGCCACCACCTACTGTATTGGAGTGTCATCAATAACGTCTTAAAAACGTACAAATGTACTGAGGGGAACTGGTGGAATTGTTTGAAGAGGGGTATACCATAGATAATTTAGAAATTTTATATGGAGTTTTAGGACTTTAGGAATCCTGAATTAGTAGGCCTATATTCCTGAATTAATAGGACTGCAAGTGTGGTTCATCAGTTTGATCTTACACTAAAAATAGAGATCTAAAGTTTAATTGAGATGCAATTATTTAAAGAAAAACAAAATCTTAATCAAGATATTCATGCTTTTCTCAAAAACACGTGTCATGCTTTTTGGCACTCCTGCATTTAGTCCTTTGTGTGCCCTCTCTACAAGATAACCACAGAGGCTCCTATAAGGTTAAATTAGGTAGAATGCATAGCTAGGGATCTATCAACATGGTCAGAGAACATAGAAAATGAAAACAGACAAAAGGTTGTTGATGTTAATAAGCTAGACAATGGTTATAGGAGGGATAGTGTTTTGGTAATATAAAGAGGGATATTAATGCAAAAAAGCCAGTATTAATCCATGCAGAATCTCAAAAATCCAGCGCGTACAACACAGTAAAACACCCCAGCAAGCTCTGCAACCTAGTCCAGTAGATGAGTCACAGCGGTGCTGATTCACTCCATTGGAATGAATGGACAGGCCTCGATCACACTAGCATAAGGTGAACAGATATCTGAAATTAAAACCCGGGGACACTTCCAGATCAGCGGTCAATATATCATTAAAATATCCAATGTTATTATCTATGAAATAAAATTGGGGGATAATTCCGGTTTCATGTATTTACACCAATCAGCCATAACATTATGACCACTGACAGGTGAAGCGAATAACACTGATAATCTCATTATCATGGCACCTGTCAGTGGGTGGGATATATTAGGCAGCAAGTGAACATTCTGTCCTCAAAGTTGATGTGTTAGAAGCAGGAAAAATGGGCAAGCATAAGGATCTGAGTGACTTTGATATCCTCAGGAAATAGGATATCCTTAGGAAGTATTTAGTGCCACACTTGAATTTAGTTGTATTGGATTGTAAAATGTATCTTTCATTTGTTCACACAGAATTCAATGGCCCAGACTGTAGCGATTACCACATCCATCACTTCCAGGTTAAAAACCAGAGTGCACAACTTTCAGAATGAGCAGGAAAACCTCTGGTCGTTTGGTCCTGTCAGAAAAACAGTCCAGCCAACCTTTTCTCATACTTTTCTTAAACACTAACTCACCACATCACGCTAGTGTGGTAGAGCACATGGATAATGTAATTACTGTTTATAATTTGAACAGCCTCAGATTTCATTGTAGATGTTTTAAAGTGAATCAAATTAGAAGAACAGAAGGTTTCATTCAGGTGGGGTTACTTTTTGTGGTTTCTAAAGTTGTTTAGTGAATCAATAGAGACTTTCAAAGTAAATTCCTTGTTCATTGATTTGCCAATATTAAAGTGAAGTAATATCAGATAAGTCTTTCCTCCTTATCCCCCTCATGGCCATTCAGTCATCCCGATCATTGCTAACTTACATCTCATTCCTCAGCTCTCCATCTCATTGCATGCGTGGTAAGCGTTCTGGCACAAATTGTGGATGGCTGTCAGACATTGGTGGCGGATAAGGTATGATTTCCATTTACTGTGATGGTCTCATTAATCAGCTGTTACACAAGTTGACCACATAGTGTCAGGGTTGCACCACTGGTGTGTGAGCGCAGTCTTCCATGATTCCTGAAAACTACAGATGAGTGATACTGACAAATTTTTAAGCCGTTTTTAAGCACAGCAACAATGTAATGTTTTCTTAAAAAAAAAAGCCAAGTTGTTTATTTTCTGGTCAATGCTGATGATTTGCAATTCTTTTGTTAAAATCTTATATTGTTTACTTGACATGTCTCAACAGTGGAGGAACACAGCCAGCTTAGGTTTTGTGGTTTAAATTAATGATTTATTTGGGCTCAGATATCAGTGTGATAAATCTGCCATTACCCAAAACTCACAGACATGCATAGAACAGTGCTTTTGAAGGAGGTGTTGGGTTTTGGCAGCTGAACTGAACACCACCTTTGTTCAGGGAGAAAACTTAGACATGCGCCAATTGTCTGCTAACACATGACTGAGCTTCTTTGAACGTGTTCTCTCCTGAGTTACCTGATCTAACCTAAAGTCATTATGGCTTTTAAAGATTTTCTTCAGGTGCATATTACTTGAGACTCTTTTAACCTATTATGGAAAAATCTAGGCATAATTTTTAAATATAACTGAATAATTTACAATGTTTGTCAATGGGGAAGAAATACTGGATGATGACTCTTGTGCATACCAGAATGATTGGCCCACAAGGCCAAGATGAGCAAAAACAACAGTATAAAATGTGGTTTATAATTAGCTCGAATTTACAATAAAAAATTAGGAAAATCAAACCTATAATTTTGGTAAAATTGTTCAAAGAAAAACATTTTTTTATCAATCATTTATCAGTGTCACGAACATTACACCTCTGCATTTAGTATTCTGCATCCTCCTGTTGTCATGATGAAAGCACCGAGTCTTCTATGATGTTTGCTAAGGTAGAGAACACAATGAAAAGGATATGAGACTATAAATCCATGCAGAATCTCTCCAGATTATTAATAGTCCTTGATCCTCGTTTATGGACTATTCATCTTACCCAACAGGTTTTCAAGTGGGTTGAGGTCAGGGGACTGGAATGGCCATTACAAAAGCTTAATTTTGTGGTCAGTGACCGATTTTTGTGTGGATCTGTAGGAATGCTTTGGATTGCTGTTGTGCTAGAAGGTACAACAACAACAACCCAGTTTTAGCTTCCTGGCAGCAAAATATTACTCTCAAATCCCGTGGTACTTTACAGAATCCATGATGCCATATATCCTAACCAGGTTCCCAGGGCTTTTGGAAGCAAAACCGCCCCACAACATCACATATTCACCACCATACCTCAAAGAAAAGATTAGGTTATTTTCTGCATGTCTCCCTTGTTTTTATGCCAAACTCACCTCTGGTGTTTGTGGCCAAAAATCATTTTTATTTTCATCTTACTGTAGAACCTGGTTCCAATCAAAGTTATAATTACATTTAGCAAACTCCAGGAGCTGAGGTTAATGTTTTGATGAGAGTAAAGACTTTCTTCTGGCAAGATGTCCAAACAGCATGTTGGCATGAAGGTGTCATGTAAATATACACTAAAAAGGCAAGGGTCTCGTACGATCCCTTCAGGGTTCTTTATTGAAAATGTGTGGGGGCCCCTATAAGTTCTTCAGAGGAAAATAGAAACAGATATTTCTATGTGTTCCTGTTAATGGTTCCTCAAATAACTTTGTGGAAGAAAACCCCACAACGATCAACCCCAAAAGGGTCTTCAAAAGGTTATTTGAGTAACCGTTAAGAAGGGGTTCTTTGAAGAAAGATTCCTCCAGGAATCTTTTCTTTTTAGAGTGTCGCTTTGGGGACTCCCAAGAATCACCCAACTTCAACAATTCTCCAACTATGATCAACAGAAAAAATGACACATCGTAAACCATGGTTGAAGAGGTGAGAGGCAAGATACACTTGGGCCCTCTTTCAGGCAAATTAATCACAGCTCCAGCTGATTTAAACTTCTTCAATATTGTCTGAAAAGTGCAGAAATAATTTCTCACTAAATATCTTACAACCATTGCCGAATTAATGAAGGTCAACAAATATTTGTCACGTTTTGTGTGCATCTTTAATGCAATTTACTAAATTAGCTCCAGAGGTGTAAAAAGTACAAAGTAAAAGTACTCGGCTCATTTCACCAGTTTAGGGAAGTTCCTAATAATGACCTAATTAATCAGGTATGGGAAGTTCATAAATAACCAGTGATCAAGGAAATAAAAAGGAAGAGTGAATTATCAATTAACATCACTTGTTAGGTAACTCTCTTTACCTGGTCATTTAGCTCTCAATAAGGAATTTTCTAAAACTGATAAACACAGCGTAGTGCTTTGTGTGTGAAAGTTATCAAAGTAGCTGATCTGAAGTGAAAGTTGGATTGTTCACAGGTAATGAAATGTTGGGAGAACAGGACAAAAATCTTTGTTGTTTGAATAGTACAAAACGTATACCATTTTCTGCCTAAAGAATTGTGTTTTAAAGTTCTAGCTTAAATGGTGCAGGTTACCACACTCGAGCAGTAATACTTCAAATTCATTTTTATTAATGGGACATTTGCGGTCACAAGTCTCACTTATTATCTGTCTCAAGGCTTAGGGTTTGAACATGACAATCCCACACAATGTCAGAGCAACTGTCTTGCTGTTTCTACAAAATACATGCATAAGTGACCATGCATGTCCAACAACGTTGATCCTAGTCTCAAACAAATGACACTCATTTGTAATCTAATTGGATTGCAGGAGGACAGTCAACCTTGTCATTTATGCATTCATATGACTTACAGACGCATTAATTATTGCATCACTGGAAAATATACAGGAATATGTAATGTTATCAGTCATCGCAGGTCAGATTTTCAGTCTCGGCATGACATGAGTATTTTCTTTCTGCTTGTATGATTTAGCCACAGGGAGTTTCAGTCACAAAGGCTAGGATTCATTGAAATGTTTTCTCAATTATTTACAAGTGTTTTTTAACAGCATTTTTTTTGCTTACGTTGTCAATTACCAAATAGAAATATAAAATGTTATATAAAATTTAAAATGTGATTCCATCTCAAGCTCTTGGCACCTGCACTCTATCGAACAGCTCATCATTCCCTATCTGTTAAGTTCTTCATAACTTTATCTGTAGCGTATAAACTGCATTCTTTCCTGAGTGGTCATGGAAGGACCATGTCATCATGTAAATCCCAAGTTAACTTTGATATGTTTATTCTATTACTAGTTGTCCTTAAAGGCAAATACTATGATTATTACTCTTATCTAAACACTCTCCAAAGAAAATAACTTCCAAAAACAGCAGTTTTGCTAACCGATCACATTCTTTTCTCATTGTATTAGTGGGAAAGCTTTCATGTGGTCTTTGATGGAAACAAATGCAATGTGAGACCTGTGAATTACAGCTTGTTCAAACAGACTGGATCCCAAAAACACTAAGTACGCTCTATTTATATAGGCAGCCCAATTCTGATTTTCTTTTCCAAAAATGTGTACTTTTCACCAATCAGATCTGCTCTGGATCTGGATGGAAAGATCTCATGTCATTGACTAAAAGAACAATTTGTGGAAAAGATCAGAATTGGGAAGCCTGTCAAAATGCATTCATATCAGATAGGATTAGTGTACCCCCCACACTCTGTACTCGTCTTCCTGGAAATTATTTCACTGTTTTCTTCAACCCCTGCAATCTTATTAACATACCCCATAGGTATTATTCAGAACACATTCATGAACGCAGACTACCCAGATGTCTGATCACATTGGGAAGGATAACAATCAAATTCTATTCAATGTCAGCTTGACCCCTGCATGGCGTTTCCTAATAACCTATAGAGGGCGCATTGATACAGAATACCAGAGAAAAAGAATAAGAGGAATGGGTGAAGATAGCATGGGAATCTGTTGACTCTCTTTGATCTCATCTTAGGTCACAAGCCTCTCCTAGCTCATGTCATTACGCTTGGGGGCAGTTGGCTTAACAGAGATGTTGGTGATAACTTAAATTGAATTGCCTATTCGTTGTTTTCATCTCCTCGTGCACCTATGCTAACACATTCTTCTGCTGGTTTAACTGATAAACACGGTGTACCCTTAAGGTAAATTATAGTGTATTATTCTCACGCTCACAACAGGCCTCCCGATCCAACGCAGACTGCATACAGTAGAGGGCAAGACGCACAAATAGTCCAGATTAAAAAATAAAACATACAAGACATTTTATTTAAAGAAAATGTTTTGGTACACTCCAATAAACACTGACGTTCCGGAATGCCATTAAAAGACCGTCTTACTCAAGAGTCCAGCATTTACACTGACCAAAGTCGTTATATAGTATCAATACAGAACATCCTTTATGTATAAAGATCTATCTTAAACGCCAGTGTAACAATACCAACTTATGGCGCTCTTCAAATCTTACAGTGGAAATACAACAAAACAGCATTGTTGATATTGAAAAGCTGTGTTAACCACATATACCAACAAAAACTGCATTCATGGTAAATGCTGCATGTCGGCTCAATCGTAAATTAACATTACGACTGTTCAGCCAAATAGACCCCATCATTATAAATACGTCAGCATTGTGACCCACTGAAATGGGGTTTCTATATACATAACTGGTCCTGTGACCATAGTGACTAATTAAAGGCTTTAGAGGAAATAGAAGCACACACTTGGAAAGACCAGTTCAGTTAGACAGCTGTGCCTCTTTCCAGATTCTGCTTGATCTCAGCTGTGTATTTGCCATAGAACCTCTCTGCCTTTTTGTTGAATTTTGCGTTTCTCTCGTTGATGTAGTCGATGTCCGCGTCATCGTTGTAGGCCCTGCGGCGGCTGTATTTGGCCCGCTTCTCGATCCTGTGAAGAACGGGACAGGATCAAATAAGCAAAAAGAAACACACGTGTAATGTTTTACTATCCTTGTGAAGATCCCAAACATCATTCCCCTTCAAAATCCTATATTGCTCAAAATGGACACACTAAAAGAATGTTCAAGCACAGGCATTCACAATACGAAATGCAGACAATTATTGTTTTTTAATCAACTGAAAACAAAGATCTAAGGCAAGAAGATGCCCTGCTGATCCTTAATGAATAACAGAGGAGACCCCCACCACACACACCTGGCTCATGTCAAGAGGACCATCTACTGAGCTGTGGTTAAAAGGAGACTGGAGCTCGATTTTACAAACTCTTCTACTGGAAAACACAGATGCTCACACGGAGCCTGAGATCAGGGCTCATAACTAGGCCACACTCCCCAGCGGGTGATACCATTAAATAGCCTTATCGGCCAGCTCTATCAGGCTCTTAACACTAGGGCTCATTCAGTGGGAATCAGATATGCTCTGGCTTCATGCACGCAAAGGTCTGCCTTTCCCAATTACATAGGGCTCTCACTCTTTCCAAGAATAAACTTTTGGACTTTTGCACTGAATGGAAAAATCGAGGGGACAGGAACTCTGCCTGTTACTCTTACTGTTTCTCCACATCCTCCACCATGCGGTCGATGCCCTCCTTTGATGGGACATGGGTTCCGTGGATCAGGCTGTTGGACGTGGGGTGGAAGTCTTCGCCGCTGTGAAACAGAGCAGGACTGTGGGTTAACACAATAGTCGTCATAATGATCCTCCCCCACGCCGTGCGTCTCCCTCTAAACCAAAACGGCTTGGGGTAGTGGACCCTTCACAGCTCCATGTGGTAGCACTTAAGGGGAAAACCTGCGGGTACTGAACTCATCTTTGGCTGATCAAGGAACCCCATCATAACTAGAACCACACCATGCCTCTCTGAGCGTACGCCTCATATTGACGCGTTCAAGAGAAAACCATTCTGTGACCACGTTCAAACTAACCCAGGGGCAGGACTACTGCTTGATATGTAAGTGAATGCTTTGTGGCCACGTGATTGGTCAAAACTGCACCAGTGGGACAAATACAATATTTTTTGAAAGTTGCCTTTTCGAAGGTCACCTGGCAATGTTCCACTCAGGCTTGACTTGAATACAATAGCAAAGACTAACAGAAAAGAGAGGGGAGGTTTTCTACTCCGGCTTACCACTGTTCTCGCTGCCTCTCGTAGCCATCCATGTCTGGTTTGATCTGCTTGGTGAGGCGCTGGTACTGTCGTAGCTGGGCCTCTGCGTAACCTGCGGGCCAATGGCAGCAAACAAGAGAGCTTATAATTACCGGAACAAATGACAAGCAGGCGCAAAGCTCTGGGACGAAACCTGCCTCTGGTTAGGAGAGATGAGGAGGCTGCTCACCCCCCTTTCAATAACCTCTGGTGATCATTTTCTCCCCAGAGGTTTAATTCAGAGACGTTTTGATACAACAGATGGCAGCCATATTTGGGGAATGCAACAATCCTTTTCGGCAGATTAAATTGGAGGCAGTTGAGAATGATTCATCCCGAGGGGTCTTTACACGCACCCAGAATTCCTCTGTACAATGTGTCACTGCGGTGGAGTGACAGCACCACCTCCAGGAGCCATCAGCTACCATGTAAATTCTGCTGCATTACACACTGGTCTTTATGAAGGTCTTCCCAAACCACCAGGCTCGACAGCTCAAAATAAAACTCCTCTCCACTTCTTTCGCCAGCGCACCTTTGAAATTTTAGATTGTATTGTGATAAGAAATGGGAGTCCTCGATTGCCTGATGCTCAAAAAAATAATAAATAAATAAAAAGAGTAGGGCAACCATTTAGTCACATTTTGTGATACCTGGTAAAATTTTAAATAATATTAAAAAAGAGCGTCACAGCAGATGCAATCTGCTGGGTTATCATTAGTGTAACAGTAATTTGCATGATCTTAATGATTCATGTAAAAGAAGTGCCTGCTCTCTCACCATTGTGCCCTCCCTCCCGAATCACACAGTCGCTGATGGGGAGCAGGACAGGTCTCTACTGCCTGTCACTCACTCACACAGGCACTGTTTGCAGTCTTTAGGCATTCTATCTATGGATACACTCAAGAACTGTATAAATTGAAACTGAGTTTCACATCTCTTCTTGATGTAAATCCACACTCTCATATTCTAATGCTACTTTTTTGTAATTTTGTTTTATTAGGAAGTTGGCACTGCCTAAAACAATGCTAATCGCTAACCATCAAGCCCGCTAATGTTAGCTAAAAGTCATTTAGAAAGATTTAAAACAGCAAATCAAACGAACCCCATCGGCCCTATGCACTTGGAGTGCCCATCGATGTCAGACGTTGATGAAAAAACTCAGTGTCGAGAAGATTGATAAACGCATCAACTTTAGGACACACTTGAGACTGGAATTATGCAATTTGTGTTCTACTGTTAATTAATAAACAAGCAGGAAATTAAAATGGACAAATCTCTCCAGTTTATTTTTATAAATAAACTGGAGAATTAATCATTTAATTTACGAGGTATTTAATGTTTTACAAGTTTACAAGTGTTGAAATCAGACAAACGTAAAAATATATTTGTCATATAATAAAGCACGCCTCTCCATTTGTGTGAAATTTGCAGCCACAAACCACAGTGCCTAATAGGATTCCACTTCGCTTATGGAGGCTGCATCATTACACACTCCCTGGCAGGGGCCACTGGATGGTCTAATTAGCCCCTACACCCTCAATACTCTTTACTACCTCAGCTTTGGGACACTGGTGCAAATGGCAGAGGGGTGGGGTAAACTTGTGCAGACCAGAATAAAGTTTTTGACAACAGTATGTTTTAAATCAGAGAACCTATTGTAAATGTTTTGTCTAAACATTATCTGGTTCATCTGGGGGGGGGGGGGGGTATTTTGGGAATTATTTAATAAGATGACTACTCTAGTGCTGGTGGATTATGTGACGCTGCAGATAATTGTCTTGGGTGTAACCAAATGGGCTGGTGACACAAACTCAGGAGGAATTCAGTCTGGAGCCTTGCCTTTGTTATTTCGGACCATATGACCTGAACAGAACAAACTCAATAACCTACAGTTACAGTTTAGACATGTTTCTCTTGTTTAGGAAAACTGATCTACAGCATGATAGCCATGTCCCAAGTCCCAAGTCCCATCTCTCACCTGAGAATCCAGGGTCAGGATTCTTCTTCTTTTTCTTCCTCTCCCATCGCTCCGCATCCTCAGCACTGATCTCCAACAGTTTCACCCGATCATAGTCCTCCCCTTTGGCCGCACACTCCTGAAATGACACACACACACACACACACACACACACACACACACACACACACACACACACAAATTCAAACAACTAATAGATACAAGTTTAACATCTATCCTAAGGCACACAATTGACATTTCACTTCTGACATCCTACTATTTGTTTGACCAGTCAACAACAAAACATCCTATACGTGTCATGTGAAATCACTCACTGAACTAGAAATTCCTGAGACACTTCGAAAACAAACCAGTAACCCAAGGTTAAATTAGAATATTCATGTCAGCTATTTATTTTCTTTAACAAACAGCTACCTTTTTCTTTTCATCGGTCATTAGTTCCCACTCCAGGCGGGCTTTCTTAGCCTCCCAGTTAGTTGGCAGCTTCAGTCTCTTGTCCTCCTCCACAACTTCCTTGTGATTCAGCTTGCGCGCTTCATTCTACAACAAAAAAAGAAAATACATAGACTCCAGAATTGTAATGAAAACAACACAGATCCACGATCTTTTAAAATAAATCTAAGTTATTTCTAAACTCAAATTAGGGTACTAGAAGGTGTCTCAAAATAAACTTACCCTTTTGAAATGTAGTTCCCGAAATTTTCGGAGTCTCTCCTCTCTCTTCTGAGATGCACCACTTTCGGTTTGGTCATCACAGACCGACACAGACCGCTATGGAAATTAAAAAATAAGCTAGCTAGTTGGCGTACTAACATCGTTAGCTACTACATAGCGAAGTACTAACACGAACATCTGATCGGGGCAACACAATGCAACGACAGCCACTCGTAATTTTTACAAAAATGACATCAGTAGTTTAAATCATATAGCAAATATTTTGCTAAAAAACAGAAAGGATTTGGTCTAAAATGCTAGCCAGTTAAAGTTATCTAGCTAGTTAGCTAACTAACTAACGTAACCTAGCTGGTTTAGCTAGTTGATAAGTTAGCACCAGCCGTGACACTAAACAAAGCTATCAAAAGTAATTATACACTGGGTACACATATATTTCAAGTCTCTGGTTGATTTTCAGTAAATATTAATCAACGTAAAAAAATACTTTCATTTATTTTAGCATATAATTCATCAAAACACCAACCTCAGAAGAAGACGCCATCATTGAACCAAAGTCTGTAGACAGGAAGCAATCAGTCTCAAAATCGGATGTTACGCAACCAAAATTTTTTTTTGTAATTCAACAACAAAACACACAAAACAGTTTGTAGACAGAGAACCGCCAGAGGGATTACCTAAAAAAGAAAAATACAAAAAATACAAATGCATTTTATATGAAATTGGATACAGATAGGTAGCGAATACATTTGAAGATTTATAGAATTTTGTTTTGCATAATTTTTAACACATTTTAACAAATTTTACAATAAAAGAAAAGTTGTGCTTTTATTGATGAGATTTGATTTGTGAATGAAAAATGTTCCCAATACAATGAAGAGATTAATGATATTTAAAAATACAATACGTGTAATAATAGATGTAAAATGAGATAGATGCTGCAGCTTCAGCATCCCCTGACGGCCTGACGAGATGCTGAAATTTAGGTTTTAGACTTTGACCGCGATCATTAAGTCACTTCTGCGGATGGGCGTGCTTCATCCTGATCAGTTGCAATACGACTCGCACTCGGCCCTTGACAGCAACCCCTGATCAAACCACCTTCCCGCGACCATGGTTCAGACCATCTTACTATGCAAACAATCACAAAATAAGTGTTCACTATCATTTTTTGCAATAAGATTGAGTTTCTAGGTCACTAAAACTGCAAACACAGGGAACACTACATGTACAGTATACAACCCCGTTCACAAAAATGTAAATAAAAACAAAATTCAATGATGTACAAATCATTTAAACCCTATATTCAACAGAAAATAGTACAAAGACAAAATATCAAATGTTGAAACTGAGACATTATATTGTTTCTTGAAGAATATATGCACAATTTGAATTTAATGCCCGCAACACGTTACAAAAAAGTTAGGACAGAGGTAACAAAAGACTGGAAAAGTTGTGTAGGCCTAATGCTAAAAAACTAAACGTGGTGGAATATCACATGACTAATTAGGTCAATTGGCAACAGGTCAGCAACATGACTGGGTATTAAAAGATCATTCCAGAGAGGATGGGTCTGTCAGAAATTAGGATGGGGAGGGGTTCACCACTCTGTGAAAGACAGCATGGCCAAATAGTGCCACAATTTCCGAATAATGTTTCTCAATGTAAAATTGCAAAGAGTTTGGGGATTTCATCTTCTAAGGTACATAATATCATTAATAGATGCAGAGAATTCGGAGAAATATGTGTATGCACTGCGTTAAAAACTGACTGATTCTGTAGCGGAGATCACTGCATGGGTTTAGGAACACTTCCGAAAACCATTGTCTGTGAACACATTATGTCGCTGCATCCACTAATGCAAGTTAAAACTCTTCCATGCAAAAAAGAAACCATACATAAACAACATCTAGAAACGCCATCGACATCTCTGGGCCAGAGCTCATTTAAGATGGACTGAGGTGTGGAAACTGTCCTGTGGTCTGACAAATCAAAATTTGAGGAATCATAGACACCAATAAAGAGGAGAGGGACCATCCGGCTTGTTATCAGCACACAGTTCAAAAGCCAGCATCCGTGATGGTATGGGGGTGCATTAGTGCACATGGCATGGGTGACTTGCACATCTGTAAAGGCACCATTAATGCTGAACAATATATACAGATTTTGGAGCAACATATGCTGCGATCCAGATTACGTCTTTTTCAGGGAAGGCCTTGCTTATTTCAGCAAGACAAAGCCAAACCACATTCTGCATGTATTACAACAGGATGGCTCCATGGTAAAAGAGTCCGGGTGCTAAACTGGCCTGCATGCAGTCCAGACCTGACACCCACTGAAAACATTTGGCGCATTATGAAACGAAAAATATGACAAAGGATACCCTGAACTATTGAAAAGCTGCAATCCTATATCAAGCAAGAATGGATATACATTTCACTCTCAAAACTACAGCAATTGGTCTCCTCAGTTCCCAAACGCTTACAGAGCATTATTAAAAGAAGAGGTAAATTTAGGGATAAATGATTTGCATATCAATGCAATCTGTTTTTATTTGCATTTGGAAGTCATTATACTTGTATTGTAGATTATAGATTGCAGAAATATTTTTAAGGATTTTTCCCATATTTTGAGTGGTCACTGTGTGTGGAGTGAGCTGATCAAAACGTAAATGTTTCTATATTATCATTATATATTATAATATATGTTACATACCTACAGTTACTTTGGAAAGTTTTCAGACCCCTTCACGTTTTGAACATTTAGTTACATCATGTTACAGCCTTATTCTAAAATAGGTTAAATAGATTTTTTCCTCATCAATCTACACACAATACCCCATAATGACAAAGCAAAAACAGGTTTTTAGAAATCTTGGCAAATTTATTATACCCCCCCCCGGCTACCCAGGCCATGGTCTGTTCACACTGCTGCTGTCGAAGCATCGGGGCACGCACTTCCAGACCCAAAAACATTTTTTTTCCTCAGGCCATAAGGCTCCTCAACCAGCAACACTGATCCATGATCAGAGTGATCACACACGTACAATCCAGATGTGCTGATGTCCTTTCAGGTACTTTTAATGTCCATTAGAATATTCCTTTGCATGTACCATTCATAAGCATATTACACTCTTATGTATCTATAATAATAATATCTCTACCATACTGTTCATACTCCCCATCCAACTCTTTCCAAACTGATGCTAGTTTACAATGTTATGTATTTTATTGTCATATCTATGATTTCAATACCACTACAAATATTGCTGCTATTTTACAGTTCTCTTTTTAAACTACTGCTAGTGTACATTGTTATGTATATTATGAATCTTATTGCTATATTTTTGCTGTGTATATATTTTTCTTCTTAATTTTCACTATGTAGTTGTAATGCGTTATGCCACCATTCACAAGCTTATTACACACATATGTATCTATAAAATTCAATAATTCTACTAATTGCTGCTAGTTTACACTGTTATGTATATTACTGCCATACTTTCCATTTCTATAAAGTACAATAATACTACCTGATTGTTGTTAGTTTACAGTACTCTTTTTAAACTGCTGCTAAGGTACAGTGTTATGTATACTGTTGCTTCATAATTTTTTTGTCTGGCTATATTTCTGCTTATATATTCTTCTTCTTAACTCTCAGTACGTAGTTGTCGGGTGCCATGTCACAAGAATCTCATTGTGCAGGATGATGCTGTGTTGTTTGGTGCATTTGACAAATAAACCTTGAACTTGGATTATCAAATTTACATATGTATTCAGACCCTTGCTTTCAGTACTTTTAAACACCATTTATAACCTCAAGTCTTCTTGGGTATGTCACTACAAGCTTGGCACACTTGTATTTGGGGAGTTTCTTCTATTCTTCTCTGCTGGTTCCCTCAAGCTCTGTCAGATTAGATGGGAAACGTCGCTGCACAGCCATTTTCAGGTCTCTCCAGATGTGTTTGATCGAGTTCAAGTCTGGGCTCTGGCCGGACCACAGAAGGACATTCACAGACTTGTCCCAAAGCCACTCCTGTGTTGTCTTGGCTCTGTGTTGAGGGTCATTGTCCTTTTGGAAGGTAAACCCTTGTTCCAGTCTGTGGTCCTGAGTGCTCTGGAGCAGGTTTTATGAAGGATATGTCTGTACTTTGCAACGTTTATCTTTCCCTTGATCCTGATTAGTCTCCCTTGTCCAAAAAGCTGAATTTTAGTTCAATCAAACCATGTAACCTGGTTCCAATCAAATGCCAATGACATCTTGCAAACTCTAGGCGCTTATGTTTATGGTTTGGTGACAGCATAGACTTTCTTCTGGCAGCCCTACCAAATAACCTGTTGACATGGAGGCGGTGACTAATCATGGTTTTAGAGACTTGGCCATTTTTCTATCCCCTGAACCATCTTTCTCACTGTGCATGGGGGCAAAATGCACATGCTTCTGCTTCTAGGCAGGTTTATCACAATTCCAGTTGTTTTACATTTCTCAATTTTAGGCCTAATAATGGAATATTATTTTCAGGCACGTTGCTATTTTTAATATAGCCCTTCACTGATTTAGCTCAACAAACTTCTGTGTCATTTGGATGGATGACCAAGGGAGTTTAGCAATTAGATTTTGTTTATGAGATTTTCTAGGGGTGTCAAAAATGGCGGCACGCATGTTTTTTAATCAAATTATTTTCTTGATTTTTTTTCTTTGAACAATTTTCACTCAATTAAGTTAGATTCATGTGATTTCTTGAGTGTAAGTTCAAGCTGATAAACAATTATGACATTTTTTCCACAGCCTTTTTTTCATATTTACCTAGGCTACCAATAACTCTGGTGGTGCATCTCAAAAGATATCATTCTAAAAAAAATTCAGTAAATAAAAATATCCATTGAAAAGAAACATACAAGTTTTCACACAACCCTTTCCCAGCTAAATGAATACAACTCCACGCGTGCACATATAGGCAGGTCAAAGATAGACTACTAATGATCCTTTTAGACAAGTTCCAAAAATTGAAGATCAAAGGATAATGACTCACATTGTATGTCAGGGAGACAGCTATTGACACTAAAAGTGACAACCCCCCCAAAAAACTGTAAATTATAAAGCTGAGTATAGCTGTTGCGTCATCTTGTGCCAGACAAATCCTTTATCATGACACCACCATGACGAAAGTAAAATATTGCATTTCATAATAGTGGGAAGACTTTGTGTTGAAATTATAACCAGATTTAGATACTTCTCCCTCTTGATGTGTTTTGCTAAATCATTTGAAGCAATCATCATTCACGCACAGTGTGATTACAGATACAACTTGACATATCTTTATAGTAGAAAGCAGGAAAGGTCAAGCATAAAGTCAGACATCAGTTTTCCACACTGACAGAGACCATGGCAGTGGCTTTTGATTAGTTTGAAGTCTCAGTTGTTATGCTTTTTCACTGCACAAACAGGGTGCCTCATGCCAATCCACAATATGAAATAGGTCTTTGTCTGTTTGTATTATATATGATTTTGAGATCTGTTCATAAGACAATGTTAAAATCTTTTAAACAGCAACTTCAACATGTCTGACTTGCCATAGTGGATAGATTCTCTATTTGATTGCATTATACTAATATAGCCATTTTGGAGGATGTAATTAAGTGAAGTTTATAGTCTTAGATTAAAGCATCCTTTAGATCACAGGAAATGTTAATGGACTGATGCATTTTCACTGGGAACCAGATGCGAGAACATCACAAAGAAAAACAACACTAAAGTACTGAGCTGGGGCCTACCATTGCTGTTACAGAAAATAAAAAAGAGGGGGAATGCTTTAAAAATCAACAGCAACTGGAAGACTGTCTATTTCCACACAAAGGGGTGTCTCAGAGAACATTCATCTTGATATAGTGAAGGAGAAAGCAACCTGATACAACCTAGAAGGAATGCTTTTGTTAGCTCCATGTTTTTTGTCATATTTTGGCAAATGATGATGTGGCTTGTGCTCTTTGTTGTTACTTAGAGCAATATATTTCTTTATATTTCTTTCATTGAAATTGTTCCAGTTTTGGGCACATAAATAGTATATTCTCAATTGTAAATCATGGAGACACTAACCAGCAAGCATGCATGCACACGCACAGTCAAGACATGAACTTATTCAGGTGAACACTCTAAATCAATTAAAGAATGTTCTCAGAGAGGGAGAGTTCTTCCATGTTCTAATGTTTTAGACTGTTCCTCCAACAGCCATTCTGGAATAAATCCCCATCTCATCCAGAGCTGTAAAGACTGATTAAAGCAGACCACCCAGGAGAATTAGAAAAATCACAATGTTTGAGGATCAGTTTAAGAGAAACAAAATGTGAAACAATTATCCCAGGAGCCAAGAGGACACTCATTTTGTGTTTACCACGCAGGCCCGCCGATAGGTGGGACAAACGGGTCTGTTGTCCCGGGCCCAGGGTAGGCGGGGGGGCCCAGAACTGACATTGGGTTGACATTAAAGGGCCCATCTAAAATTATCTCGTCCCGGGCCCAGGCAAGACTGTCAGCTAGACAAAAAGCATGTTGACAAGTCCTGGGCTTTCCAGTTTCCAGTCAAACCACATCCAATAGGCTTGAGCTAAGGTGGACAAATATATATTTTTCTGTAATTGACAAGGTTTGTCTCTTCTATGGGCATAGCCTTGAGGAGAGTAAGGCCATGCAATGTTCAGAATGGCTGTGTTTTGAATTGGGAACCATGGCTAGCCCTTCAACAGAGAGACACAGCACTGCCTGTTAAGGGATGTTGAGCCCCCAGCACTGTTAATGGACGACCATGGATTTGGGCCACCCCAAAAATGCTGAAAGACCACTCGATATTATATTTCCATTCTAGCAAATCAGGTCTAAAATAAGGTAATGTGATTTGTGCAAGTGAATTATGCTGTATTGACACATTTATGAATATGGCATATGAATTCACAGCACTTTATAATCTTTCCTCGTTCATCAAAATTCCCTTGATATTGGTCCAATTTGCTACCCACCACTACTATATGTTTTTTTACATGGGGAAATGCATTTGGCTGATGTTGTTATCTTTCTTTAATAATCCACCCCCCTGTTTCTTTACCCAAGTGATATAACTCCAGGGGCAGGGCATGTCTGCATGAGCAGCTGCCTCACATCTGGAACTTAATACAAACATCATGGCCAATAAAATCATTCCATTTCCTTAATTACTATTCCTGTCATTTCCGCACTAAATGAAAAGTTATTAATTCTGGGCCAACACAAACACGCTCCTCTAAAATGAGGAGCTACTCCTGAAGCAGCACCACTCTGACTGCAGGGCGCTGTCAGTGGGCTGAAACCCACATGTAGGGGAACAAGGCTTCTGCCCTCCCTCCTTCCCCCCACAGTGTGGGTGTATGTGTGTGTGTGGGGGGGGGCCCATGGTGCCGCATATATTAATGGAACACGAAATGGCGTCTTGCTTTCCATCCCTTCCAAATCCACAGCTGAAGCCAGTAAAACCATGACAAGTGCAACCACTCTTGTTTTGTCTCTCACTCCCTCTTCCTCCCTTCCTCTCTCTCTCTTGTTCGTTCAGTTTTTCTTGGTATGTTCAACACATGCCTTTAATGATCACCCAGTCGTTTTTCTCTCTCCAGCCCAGTACTTCTCTTCAATCTATTTACCACTCACTTCTTTCACACACTCTTACTGTCCCATTGTTCCTTCCTGTCTGCTTGGCTGCTGGTTAAAATGGTAGCCAGCTTGGTGGTGGTGGGTCTGGTGATGGTGGGTCTGGTGGTAGCCAGCTTAGTGACGGTGGGTCTGGTGGTTGTGGGTCTGGTGGTGGTGGGTTTGGTGATAGCCAGCTGAGTGATGGTGGGTCTGGTTGTGGTGGGTTTGGTGGTAGCCAGCTTAGTGATGTTGGGTCTGGTGGGGGGTTTGGTGGTAGGTCTGGTGGTGGTGGGTCTGGTGGTGGTGGGTGTGGTGGTGGTGGGTCTGGTGGAGGTGGGTTTGGTGGTGGTGGGTCTGGTGATGGTGGGTCTGGTGGTGGCCAGCCTGTGCCCATAAATCCAGAGATGTTAAAGCAACTATCCTCATTGCCTTGTCTTGACATGTGCTCTGGGAAATTCACAATATCTCGCAGTGTCTGATTTCACACACAATTATTGACGTGAACCAAAACCGGCTCTTACAAGAAGTCGTTATCAACTCTTTCTAACAGTTGTAATATGTTCCATTGATTACATGGATGCTACTGCCTTTAGACATATTCAAAGGCCACTGATGAATGGAGGCTGCACATGAATACGTAGATGAATCTTGTAAAATGTTAGAGTAAATGTATCTTTCTGTCTGCATACATGAGGATTGCTTGACACAAGTTAATTTCAGCCAAAAGCGAAACTTTTCCTCATATTAGTAAGTTCTGTGTGATTCGACATGGAAATGACTGTTCTGATTCTCCTTAAAGCATTTTATTATCCACAAGTAGATGGATTTAGTGTGCAATATAAGAGGATTTAGAGAGTAATACACAAAGATGAATATGCACTCAAATACCACTGGTTTTGTAGTCAGTGCTCTTGCTACACCACACACAATTAAACTCCCAATTAAAGCCCATTATGGTTGTTCCACTAGAAACAACCACAAAGAGGAGCACCACGAGCTCAGCCTTGTGGGTAAACAGATGTCTCCTGAGCTGTTATCCAAAGGAACTCAGAGTAATTCACAAACTTTATGATCATAACTACTGATCAATATTAAAGTGAGAGAGCAGCCTATATTGAGGACATCAATAAAGTATTTATAGATAATAATATAGTATTTCCAGCTTATTAATTTACAAGTAATATTTGTTATGGAGATATCCTTCCAAAGGTGGAAAATGAATACAATTCTCAATGTAAATGTTGACCTCAGGAAGTGTGCACAGAGTTTTCAAATCCAGACACAATGTCATAACGTGATTCTTCCGGGAACGCTTGTGAAGTAGTCATGGCACACTGGGGTTGGGGTTTCGTAAGTCAATGAAAGAATGTTATTTTCCTGAACTGCTAATTCCCTTGAAATCTAAAGGCAAAATGTAGATTTGAGGCAATGTCTGAAATTGCTGACTGTCATTACCAGACTCATTTGAGGTACCAAAAACACGTACATGGCAAGTGCCACTGCTGTAGCGTCTTTTGTAGGAAGGGGTCATGCTGACCCTGGGGAATGGACACTTATGACCACAAGAGGGGGACATACAACACCATTTATGAGAAACATTGCATAATAACATGTGCATAGTTCATAGCACATGAGGTGAAAAAAAAATGCACAAATGAAAATTAGTAACATGGCCTATTGCATGGCTTCAAAAAATCCTCCGCTATGTTTGCTTCATCACTGATAAAAGTGCTAAAGAATTCATGAACAAGTTCAATATAGGTGCCCACTGTTGCACATTGCCAAAAGTGTCATGCGTTTACACATCTTAGTTCCCACCCTCCTTGCCGACAAGCTTAATTAGATAGTAAGGGTTCTCACTCGGCAATACAATACTCTGTTGTGAATAGCTATGTAGGGATCTAAGAGCCTGTGGATAAACAGCTGTGTTGCAAACAGTCCTTCCTATTTGTCCTTTGGTCAATGCAGAGAATCAGGCCCAACATCAAACCAAACAGAGATGGCACACACTGCAGCTTCCACCCATGAGATGGTTTGGGACACCATAAACCATTTCACACGTAAGAACCAGATCAGTCCTTTTATCTCCAGTTCACACCACCACTGATGATCTAATAAAAAATCTGGTGATGTGCAAAAAAACTGCCATGCTCCTTCTTTGATGTTTAAGTGATAAATAAGATCTTTCTTTCAGAATAATGGTATCAATTATTGACCAAGTTTTCACACGTTGAGGAGGCTCATGACCACTTTTTTAATTTGCAACAAGCAAGATCTCTCTGTGAACTTTTGGCTTTGATGACATCCAAATGTGGGGCAATTACTGATATCCCAAAGCTACTGACCTGGGCTGTTGGACAGTCTCAACTACTGCTCTTTGAATACTCGTGATGGAGAGGGTGAAGGTTCAGTGTGTGAATGTATGAGGTGTTTCCTCTACAGTGGGTTATAATCCAGCCCTTTAGGGAGAGCTCACAGATCGCTATGTAAAGTAGTCTGCGTGAATTCATTCTTGCTCCTGTTACATGAAGGGAAAGTGCCAGCAATAAATGTGTGTGCATGAGAGTGAGAAGCACAGGGAAAGGGAGAAAGTGAAAGAAAAATGAGGGACAGGGTGAGAGAAACTGTGTAAACAGGCCGTAGAAACCAGATATCTCCCCAATCACAACGTAATATAGGCAGAGAATGCGTTTAGCAGAGTCTATTAAAGCCTAAGGCCTCAGAGGGAGCGGCTTGTTGGGTATGGGAGTATTCTATACTATGGACATTCGTGCTCTCTGCTCTAACTAGTGGGCTGGCTAGACTCTCACCAGACCAGAGTGAATAATGGGCTGGGGTGTTTCCAGACTCACAGCCCCTCGTGAGCCCAGTCAAGCTCTTATGATGAAGTTATGGTGAGAGAGGTGAGCGAGAGAGAGAGAGAGGGAGAGAGAGAGGGAGAGACACAGAGAGAGAGAGAGACAGAGAGAGAGAGAGAGAAAGAGAGAGAGAGACAAAAAGAGACAGAGAGACACAGAGAGAGACAGAGACAGAGAGAGGTGTTTGTCTCACTGCAGATCATATTGCAGCGGAAGCTTAACTGTCAGAGGAAGAATCTATTGGATTCTTCTCTGAGATCAAAATATTATCGAGCGTTGTTTATAAACACACATGAAAGATGTTTGGGAATAGCATTTATTTACATGTTCTCTTTCTAGGTTAGACCTTTGTTATTCTGAGAACAGAAAAGAGCCAACAGTCCTATTTTCTCTTGCCATTTTTCATGCCCCTATGGCTTTTTTCCCCTAGTGGTTAATTGCATCTTGGCACTCTTCTCTACTACGCCATCCCCGTTATACGGCCATCACTTCTGCTTGCCAAGCCATGGTGCATGACGTCACTTCCTCCCCCAGTCATGGTGGTTTGGGCATGGCCAGTGACGTCGGTGGCAGTGTGAGCCCCGCTAGGAAGCCTGGGCTCAAAACCCAAACCCCATCCACCACCCGTCCCATGTCAGAACTGTCCACGGATGATCCCCGTTCCAAGGTTTTCCTTTTCAGATGGCAGTTTCATAACTAAATGTTGTGGATTATGTGTTGCCCAGTGTCAGCTAATGCCTGTTCCATCTCCTCTCTCTCTTCCTAGTGTTCATCTCACGTCTCCTCCCATTTAACCCAGGACTTTGTAGTTGTGTGGTGAGGCGGAGCGGCGTGGGGCCGGCCTGGCTCTCGGCAGTCCTGTGACGGGTGATGGATGGCTTCTGGAGAGGAAATGTAGCGCTGGCGATGAGAGAATGTGGAAATGCACGAATGGCCTGGCCCATTCTGAGTTCTGTTAAAACAGCCTTTCTTCCTGTGCCATGGAGGAGCGTGGCGAGGGAGGCACAGGGGTGTGGGTGGACGTGGGGGTGTGGGTGGATGTGGGGGTGTGGGTGG
>JACXGI010006086.1:31717-44046 GCA_016801175.1 Esox masquinongy | reverse complement strand
TGGCAGTGTGTTAGTGTACACCCAGTGTGTGGCAGTGTGTTAGTGTACACCCAGTGTGTGGCAGTGTGTTAGTGTACACCCAGTGTGTGGCAGTGTGTTAGTGTACACCCAGTGTGTGGCAGTGTGTTAGTGTACACCCAGTGTGTGGCTGTGTGTTAGTGTACACCCATTCTGTCCTCCTATCCATTCTGTCCTGCTTTCCATTCTGTCCCCTTGTCCATTCTGTAATTTGGAGGTGTTGAGTTTATATTTATATGTCTGTCATTAATGTTCTTATCCAGAGCCACTTAGTGTTGATTGCTGTCATTTCCATACTTTCCAGTACTGGCCCCCATGGGAGTAAAACCCACAGGCCTGGTTTGACACGCTCCATGCTCTTGTCAAGTGAGCTACAGAGAAGTTACATTTTGGTCGAAACTTCTGTGCAGTTGACTAAAAAATCGAAATAAATCCTTTAATCCTAACCTCTCTGGTAAGGTGGACTTCCCCACGTCGTCGTTTGAGGTGCTCTTCAGTACGCCGGCTCCCGCAGAGTTCTGCCCCCAGTATGACTTCTCCAGACTGGACCAGCACAGCCAGAGACAACTACAGGACGTTCTGCACAAGAAATCCCTCTTCTGGTGAGTCTACAATTCTGTCTATCTGTCTTTCTGCCTGCCTGCCCATCTGCCTGCCTGTCTGTCTCTCTGTCTGTCACTTTGCTGTGGGTCTGAGAATGGTGTTGGGACTTGGGAGGGGTGCTGGGGGATGGGTGAGAGGGGAGGGGTGCTGGGGGTTGGGTGAGAAGGGGAGGGGTTTTAGTCGATGAGTGATGTCATAGCAGCAGCAGCTGGTGGCCAATATCCCCTAGATAATATACCTCCTCTCTCATCCCCACCCCCTCTTCTCTTCTTCCCTCCCTCCCCCTCTTCTCTTCTTCTCTCCCTCCCCCTCTTCTCTTCTTCTCTCCCTCCCCCTCTCCTCTTTTGTCCGAATGTGTGTGTGTGTTTGAGAGAGAGAGAGAGAGAAACTCAACAGTATAAAAAGGAGATAAATACAGGTGTGTTTGTGTGTCAGTGATGTGTCCAGCCTATTGGCTGTCATAATAAATGATATCTGTGTTGTGAGATGGCCACTGATTATCCTGGATCACTGTTGTGGTGTTTGCATCCAAGCAGTATCCTGTTTCTGGGGTCCTTGGGGTCTCTGACAGATGGAGGGGGAATGTGCTGTTTGATGTTAATTTGGTATTCACTTTAAAAGAGGCCCTTCCTCTACTCTCTTGACATCCCTATCACCAGGAATGTCTCTGCTTTTTATTTGAATATTTTAGCCTTATTTCACCAGGTTCATTGATGGAACACCTCATTTACACCAGTGATCTGGGAGCAGTTTTGGGTTAACTGCCTTGCCCAGGGACAGAACAACAGCTTTATCACCTTGCTGGCTCTGGAATTTGGTTTAGTTACCTTTTTCTTACTGGTCAGATGCTTTCACCACTAGGCTGTCATCCAGCCTAGTGGTGAAAGCATGTTTGGCACCTCGTAGAGAACATTCAATTTTTTTATCAATAGATTTTTCTTGGGTTGTTTCAGCTATTAATATCATACATTTTAGTGAATACCTTGTGGTTTGGCACGCAAGAGTTCCAATGTGGGCAATGAGGACGAGTGATGGGAAGTTCAAATGTTTTTACTAACTCAGATCTCCGAGTTGTTTAGTGAAAAGCACAAATATTTGTATTGGTTTCATTTGAGTCAGTAATGCTGAGTTTAGCCCGTGACCCGCTGAGTCATAACCATTAAGGCCATTGACAGATTTCCCCTCCCTAATGATCCGGAGATCTCACATTCATTTGGGGAGGGATGTCTGTGTCAGTATGTGGGGGATGAGAGCCCAATCCACTATTTTTTTTTTATATTGTCTGCATTGATGCCAATAAACCAAGCAGTTTGTTGTGTCTGTCTAGCATATATTGGACTGAGAGGGAGCTCATTTTTTGTAGAATGTTCTAAATGGCTTCTTACAGGCGTGTTTAAATTCGCCTGATTTCCAATCGTTCTGCCTTCATTTTGAACATTTTATTTACCATTTGTGCCAGCAGGGGTTTGTCACAGTTCACTCATTGGTGGAGAGGAGGGGTGAGAGAGGGGGGGGGGCTCACATGCAGCCACACATGCAAATCGCCAGACAGACCCAAGGACAGAGTTTCATATCAGGAACAGAATGGTTCACATGAACGCTTGACCAAATCATGACCCAAGAACAGGGTTTCATATCAGGAACAGAATGGTTCACATTAACACTTGACCAAATCATGAAACGCTGTTTGTTTTTGAAAGTCGCACTGGTGCAACCAATTAAAAACGTTTCTTGAAAAGCCAAGATAAAAGATTGCAATATGAAACCATTTGGTTCTAGTCTCGAGCCCTGGGTCCAGATCAGTTTAATAGTGATCCCAGATGATGAATAAAAAACAGATCTGTCAGTATTTCCAGAGAACTCTTTAAAGATAATTCTCTAAAGGTGCAGTCTTTCCATTCACACTAGTGTCCTGGCTTCAGTGCCATCTACCATAAGGCTCTAAGCAGGAAGTAGATCAGAGGAGCTCAGCCAATAACAACAGTTGTCCAGCTAGCTCATCCAATCCCAACAATGACAATTTATGTTCAGCCAACATAGAATTACTGAATCAATGAGAACTCATCCGGTAGCGACAAAGTCCAATCTTTCCCCCTGCACTGTGCATAACTGTTACAGAATGCAAACCTACACCGCTAAGTGTGTGTGTGTGTGTGTGTGTGTTGGGGGGTGTGTGTGTGTGGGGGGGGTGCACACATTTGCACCCTGTATGTTAATTTGTGTGTCCGCATTTTTGCAGCAAATCACTGTTTGATGAGTGTAAATGCACTGACCTTTAGATGGCAGTGGATATATGCAGTACATCTTCTGTTTATCTTTTTCACTTTATCACTCCTCCTTATCCCCCATATCTCTCACTTTCCCCTCCTTAAACACATTCCAAACAGTCAGTCGTTCTAATTACTCTGTATTGGCGTAACCGTTTGGCAGTGTTGTGTGAGGTTAAGGGAAGGACAAAAAGTCAGGTTTTCATATACACAGAACAGAGATTGCATTAATATGCAGTGGCTGCATTGAATATTTCTACTTGGAAGGGGCCATCTAATGCAACAGAGAACAAATCTACGATATTACTTGTTCTTAAAGGGGAGGGGGAGGGGTTATCAAATACTACAGAGAAAAATCCATAATATTACTTGTTCTTAAAGGGGAGGGGGAGGGGCTATCAAATACTACAGAGAAAAATCCATAATATTACTTGTTCTTAAAGGGGAGGGGGAGGGGCTATCTAATATTACAGAGAACAAATCCTCAGTACCTTCTGCTCTTTCTTTTCCTATTGTTAGTAAAGGGTGAGGTTTTAAGTCTGCATCTCTACATTTTACTGGCCTTTCCTCCCTCCCATATCCTCTCCTTTCCATCCCTCTTCATTTACACCTCTTTTTCTCCCACCCTCACTCTCCATATTACTCATCCCTCTCTCTCCCTCCCCCTACTTTCCATCAATATCCCTCTCTTTCCTGTGAAATATCAATATCAGGTAATGAGATTTTTTATTCTTCCCTCCTCTCTGTGTCCAGGCTAACACCAGAGGACAAGCGTCTGTTGTGGGAGAAGCGTTCCTTCTGCCAGACGGAGAGCGGCGCTCTGCCCCTGGTGCTTGCCAGCGCCCCCCGCTGGGAGTGGGCGTGTCTGTCAGACATCTACGCCCTGCTCCGCCAGTGGGCGTGTCTCAACCACCTCGACGCGCTGGGCCTGCTCCATGCCACGTAAGACCATCGTGTGTCTGTGTGCAGGCACCAGGCGATCGTTTCTGGGGCAACACTCACCAGGGAAACAGTTACCGGAGTAACAGTAGTCACTGGCAATGGTCGCCGGCAGCCCGTTGTGTTTTGATGCCATGATGTGTTAGGACCGAAGGTGTTAGGGGGTTCTGCTGGTGGTGGTGGGGGGGGAGGATGTATTGTACCCTTTCATCAAAGGGGGAAATGTATTGCACCCTTTCATCAAAGGGGAAAGTGTATTGCACCCTTTCATCAAAGGGGAAAATGTATTGCACCCATTCATCAAAGGGGAAAATGTATTACACCCTTTCATCAAAGGGGGAAATGTATTGCACCCTTTCATCAAAGGGGGAAATGTATTGCACCCTTTCATCAAAGGGGAAAATGTATTGAACCCTTTCATCAAAGGGGAAAATGTATTGAACCCTTTCATCAAAGGGGAAAATGTATTGCACCCTTTCATCAAAGGGGAAAATGTATTGCACCCTTTCATCAAAGGGGAAAATGTATTGCACCCTTTCATCAAAGGGGGAAATGTATTGCACCCTTTCATCAAAGGGGGAAATGTATTGCACCCTTTCATCAAAGGGGAAAATGTATTGAACCCTTTCATCAAAGGGGAAAATGTATTGCACCCTTTCATCAAAGGGGGAAATGTATTGCACCCTTTCATCAAAGGGGGAAATGTATTGCACCCTTTCATCAAAGGGGGAAATGTATTGCACCCTTTCATCAAAGGGGGAAATGTATTGCACCCTTGCACCCTTTCATCAAAGGGGAAAATGTATTTCCCCCTTGCACCCTTTCATCAAAGGGGGAAATATATTGCACTCACACCTGCAAATGCACACATCATCTGTGCGGATGGAGCCGCCGAGCACGGCCAACCGATCCGATGAGAATGACCATAGATTCACGAGGACCCGCGCAGGCATACAGTATGTGTACATTGTGAATGAAAGCGGTGTAGTCACTGAATGCCACACGTGTCAGGTTTCCTGATCAAGAGCTGCGGCGGACAGCGGTGCAGTGGATGGACTCCATCTCTGACCCCGAGCTGCTGGACTTCCTACCGCAGCTGGTGCAGGTAACCCTTTATGAGTGCCTTACGGACATCTTGTGAATGCTTTGCAGTCACCCTTTTAGAGGGTGTGGAGCTAGTAACCAACTGTGACCCTAACCCACCCCCACCCTAAACAAGGCTCTGAAGTATGAGTGTTACCTGGACAGCCCTTTGGTGCGGTTTCTGCTGCGGAGATCTATTGGGGACGTGCGAATTGCACACTACCTTTTCTGGTGAGATTCTTCACACACACCCTGTTGTATAGCTCACACAGACACGCACATTTCGTGTCCCATTTTCACATGGACGTCAGACTATTGATGACTCACAGAGACACCCAGTCATCCGCACACGAAAGCACTGCAGCCGAAAATGACAGTGCTTTTTCATGTAGGACACGTTCAGTGTTCAGTAAGAGAAATGTGTTCACATGTTGCCACCTGCTGGACAGATTGGGAAATGACAAAGCAACCCTGATGGAAAAGTAATGATTTTCAGAGTGGATTCCTAGAAATTGTTTTAACTTCCTTAGAACACAAAGTACTCAGTTAATAAAAAAAAATAGACAAGTAAATCAATTCACACTGCAAACTGTTCTGCAAAATGGACCAAATTATTAATGGATTACATTTCGGCACTGTTACTTCAGAAATACATTTTCTGACATTCCTTGAAGTTAATGCAGATCTGAATTGGTGAAAAGTACTACTTGCACAAATCACATCACATATAGATCTTTCATTTCCTGAAGGAAACCATTAAGAATGGGATGTGTTTCTGAAGGATTTAAACAGTGCAATTGCTGTAAGCCGGTGTTTCTTCATGATGTGAACATCTCTCCCAGGTTGTTGAAGGACAACCTTCAGGATAGTCAGTTCAGTGGGAGGTACCAGCACCTGCTGGCAGCCTTGCTCTGCTGTGTGGGTCGAGGTCTGAGGGAGGAGTTTGACCGACAATCGTGGCTGGTCTCCGTCTTGGCTAAAGTAGCCCAAGGTGTCCGGGACGCCTCTCCGTCTAGCAGGCAGACCGTGCTTCGGGAGGGCCTTGAGGAGGTCAAGCAGTTTTTCTCTGTCAACAGCAGCTGTCGGCTCCCTCTCAACCCTGGCCTGCTGGTCAAAGCCATCAACATAAAGGTATCTGCTGGTGCTTGGGTTGTTTCTGTGACCACGTAACATGCATTTGTGTGTGTGTGTGATCTACATTTGTTTTTTCTTGTCCTACCTGCAGTTATGTTCCTACTTCAACTCCAACGCTGTTCCCCTAAAACTGTCCTTCCAGAACATGGACCCTCGAGGAGACAACATCAACGTCATCTTCAAGGCACACATTCTAAACTCTTAATCAATAAGCCTGATGGTTCCTGTCAGAACGTGTGATTGACGTCTGGATCTTTTGCCCTCTGCCCTCCAGTCAGGAGACGACCTCCGCCAGGACATGCTGACCCTGCAGATCATCCGCATCATGAACAAGATCTGGATCCAGGAGGGACTAGACATGAGGATGGTCATCTTTAGATGTTTCTCTACTGGACGAGGCAGAGGTGAGGAGAGGCCGGAAGGACAGGAGGGTGGAGAGGGAATCAGAGTGATACTGGAGGAGAGAGATGAATGGATGGATGAAGGACGAGCAAACATAAGAGAGAGAAAGATATTACAGGGAGCTTAGTTGGGGATGTTACACTACTCACTCCCACCTCTTCTGTTCCTCCCCTGTTTTCCTTTCTCTTCCTCCCGACACATTCATATACCCCTGTCTGTCTCCCTGTATGTCTGTCTGTCTGTGTTTTTGACTCTCTGTCTCCCTGTCTGTCTGTTTCTGTCTCTCTGTGTGTCTCTCCGTCTGTCTGTCCCCGTCTGTCTGTTTCTGTTTGTCTTTGTCTGTTTGTGTCTCTCTCTCTCTGTCTGTCTGTCTCTGTCTCTTTGTGTGTATGTCTGTCTGTCTGTCTTTCTCTCTCTCTCACTCTCTGTCTGTTTGTCTGTTTGTCTGTCTGTCTGTCTGTCAGGCATGGTAGAGATGATTCCTCAGGCTGAGACTCTCAGGAAGATACAGGGGGAACATGGTGTGACTGGCTCCTTTAAGGACCGCCCCCTGGCAGACTGGCTCCAGAAACACAACCCCAAAGAGGATGAGTATGAAAAAGTACGGTCACACTCTTTCCCACTGTCACTCTTTCCCTCTGTCTTTCTCAAGCTAGCACGAAAAATATTTAGTTCTACAACTTACCTCGTCCTGTGTTTTTTCATGCAGGCTGTGGAGAACTTCATCTACTCGTGTGCTGGTTGTTGCGTGGCTACCTACATCCTGGGTATCTGCGACCGCCACAACGACAACATCATGTTGAAAACCAGCGGACACATGTTCCACATCGACTTTGGCAAGTTCCTAGGACACGCCCAGATGTTCGGCAACATCAAACGGTGAGCCGGGAGGGCAGAGAGGATGCTGGAAAATCATTTCCAATGTATCCATACATCCTGTCATTAGGACAGAGAATCACATCTTTTTTTTTTTTGCAGCTGATATTGATGGACAATGACACCGTGTTCTGATTGGTCATTCTCTGTGTGTTTTTGTGATTGGCAGGGACCGTGCTCCATTTGTGTTCACCTCTGATATGGCCTATGTTATCAACGGAGGAGACAAACCTTCTAGTCGCTTCCATGACTTTGTAGACCTGTGCTGTGAGGCCTACAATCTCATCCGCAAACACGCACACCTCTTCCTCAACCTACTGGGACTGGTACGCACACACACCATACACACAAACACAATGCACACATTCACGCACTCACAAACACACCCTCAGAAGTTTGTCTTTGTGTTCCGTTTAGATGTTGTCGTGTGGAATTCCTGAGCTGTCAGACTTGGATGATCTGAAGTATGTCTACGACGCCCTGAGACCTCACGAGTCTGAGGAAGACGCCACAATGTACTTCACCAGGTACACACACACACACACACACACACACACACACACACACACATACGTACGTACGTACAAAATCACACACTTTTTCTGTATAGAACTACGGTAGATATGTGCTGTTTATAGACCTTATAGACCGTATATAAGCCGGGTTTCTGTAGTTTCTTGTTGTATTTAGACTGAATCTTATCACTATGTCTATCTGTCTCTCGCTCTTCTCATTTCTCTCGTTCTCTAGATTAATTGAGTCCAGTCTGGGCAGCGTTGCCACTAAGTTGAACTTCTTCATCCATAACTTAGCCCAGATGAAGTTTGCCTCATCCGAGGAACGTCCTGTGCTCTCGTTTGCCCCACGAGTATACACCCTCAAGACCGATGGACTCATCCGGAACCTCTTTGTCTGCCAACACATCCGAACCTACAGCCCCAGCAAAGGATATGTAAGTCACTATATACACAATGCTACTGATACTCCTCTAAGTGTCTCCTAACCTTCAGGATGAAATTCCTCTAATTGTTTTTTCCTTGGAATGTGACTCCTTTAAGTGTCTCCTAACGTCCTTCATGATGTAACTACTCTTAGTGTCTCCTCCTAACATCCTTCACGATGTGACTCCTGTGTTTCTCTTGCTAGATTTTTGTGGTGAAGGTGGATCGAGAGGGCCAGCAGGGGTCAGTGTTGGTTCAAAGGAGCTTTGAGGAGTTCTACGAACTACACAATAAACTGCGTCTCATCTTCCCCTCATCCAAATTACCCAGGTAACAATGTATTACCAGACGCACAAATGTGAACACACTTGTGCGTCTGTGTAGAACTTCCCCCTTCTCTTGAAAGAACAGCATTAACTGCAACAAGTAATAGTACTTTTTGCCTTTGATTTTATGTTATAATATTATATATATAAATATATATTATTGAGTCTTTGATTATGCTATCCTAACTGTAGGAACTATAGTCGGTGATGTGTCATTATTCTAACTGTAGGAACTGTAGTTGATGTGTCATTATTCTAAGTGTAGGAACTATAGTTGGTGATGTGTCATTATTCTAACTGTAGGAACTGTAGTTGGTGATGTGTCATTATTCTAACTGTAGGAACTGTAGTTGATGTGTCATTATTCTAAGTGTAGGAACTATAGTTGGTGATGTGTCATTATTCTAACTGTAGGAACTGTAGTTGGTGATGTGTCATTATTCTAACTGTAGGAATTATAGTCAGTGATATGTCATTATTCTAACTGTAGGAACTGTAGTTGATGTGTCATTATTCTAAGTGTAGGAACTATAGTTGGTGATGTGTCATTATTCTAACTGTAGGAACTGTAGTTGGTGATATGTCATTATTCTAACTGTAGGAACTGTAGTTGGTGATGTGTCATTATTCTAACTGTAGGAACTATAGTCAGTGATATGTCATTATTCTAACTGTAGGAACTATAGTCAGTGATGTGTCATTATTCTAACTACCTTCACTAACTACCAACTGTAGAGTGTAACCATGTTATTTGATGCCTTTTCCAGTTTCCCTAGCCGTTTTTTGATTGGGCGCTCTCGAGGAGAGGCGATGGCTGATAGGAGGAAAGATGAGCTGAATGGATATGTCTGGCATCTGGTGCATGCTGCGCCTGAGGTCGCCCAGGTAACCAGTCCCCTTTGACCTCTGGTTCAGGCACCCAATCACTTATCTGCCAATCAGATCTGTTTTTTGTCACTATGCTGTCATGAGGACCCTGACTCAGCCAGTTCTATTGAAAGCTCTCCTCTGGGACACTTCAGTGTTTCATTATTCAGTTTTAGCCCTAACTAGTCATGTGTTGAATCAGTTCAATCAGGAATACACTGCTGATCCTATACATGTAATGAGCCATGAATGTTGGCCCTTGTGCTTTATTAACGCTTGGTTATGTAGTATATGAAAACTCTGGGATTGTTTGCACTACTGTGTTATTTCTATATTAGACTGTAGTTATGTAAGAACATTGTAATGTGCACAGACAGGAGATGTTAAAAGTGTAGGCAGAATGATCTGTACAAAGTCCATGGTCTGTCTGTCTGTCGGTAGTTTTAGTTTGACTGTTGTTTCTTAGAATTCAGTCCCTCCCTTTTAGAAGCAGCTACATATCAGCTGTACTGCCTTAGACACACACAAACATGCGCGCGCACACGCACACGGGTACTGGATGCCCATATCAGGACTGTCCTGCCTCTCTGAGTGCTGGCAATCCTCCCTTAACTATATCTGTAATAGAACAGTTTGTCAACACACACAGACACAAACACACACTTGCCAAAACACACACACACACACCCTAACACACATGCCTCAACTTCATGTCTAACCAAAAGAGAAGTTAGCACTGAAAATGTATGTATATATATTTTTTAATTTGGGAACATTGCAACATTTCTGCTCAGTGTCTGTAGGAGCAGAGGGGGGAGGAGGGGGACAGGGGCACAGTGACAGGTTTACACCCTAGCACCAGCTCAGGGATGAGTCACACACGGGGGGGGGCTTAAAATGTAGCTGAATTTGTTGCTGGACTCTTACAAATGTATCCAAACATGGCTGTTAATTGGTAAATATAAATAACAGTAGCAAAGGCTGACATTAGGTAGACAGTTACACCTGAAGAAGCTGTTATGAAGGACAACATTTCTTTTCTCCACATGATTATTTCGAACGTTCCTTTTGTTTGCACAATTACCACTTGTTGTCTCTCAAATACATGCTGTTATTGATTAGCTAGCTAATATTTGCTTCAAATTGGGGGTTGACTCCCATCTCCAGGATCCTATTTAATTATAGGAAGAACTTTTAGGTAACAAGCATTTCAGCAGCATTTCAGCTTCTTGTCATTGTTTCTTTGGTTGTGACCATTCAGAATCAACAGCCCCTCGATGCCGACGCTTAATATCCGTAAGGTTGTCAGCCAAGCTGTCTGTGTTGTGTTTATCTGGTTATATAATTGTTGTTTGCCCTCACCTCTCTCTATCCCCCCTCTCAATCTCTCTCACAGTGTGACCTCATCTACACTTTCTTCCATCCTCTTCAAAGAGACGAGAAACCTGGAACAGTGGTGAACACACTGCAGAGCAAACCTGCAGGTACATAAATACGCTGGATTTTAATACAGACACACACACACACACACACACACACACACACACCGTGTATTATACATTAGATGATTCTAACTGGGGTGACTAAGGAGATCAATAGCCATCGATTGGAACCACTGTGTAAATGTTATTTACACAGCATGTAGGCAAAAGGTTGTAGAGTTCAGTTAATCTCTTACTAAGACAAACATAGGTAGACAAGGCAGAGCAGAGTCCAGAATAACTGTCAGGATCTGCCAGTCATGTGACTCACACACTGTGTCCTTGGCGAGCGATAGTGGAGCCCATCATTTTAAACAATCGCAGAAAAGAGTGATTATCATTATCACACATTTGGAAAATGTGTTGGAAATCACACACAATGACTGACAGACAAGGAGGTACGCAAACACACACACACACGCTTACATCGTTTATCATTTCTTCCTAGCTTTGGGACCAGTGCAGTATGTATTGCTGTTAGCGAAGATGGAGAGTGAGACGTTAAGGTGGCTACTTTGAGCTGAGGAATATATTCTGCTTTATTCACACACTCTGTCTGTGTCGTTTCCCGCAGAGATATGTTGGGCGCCAGTCTCTGGTAAAGTGGCCGGTGAGGTCAAGCTGTCCATCACCTACAAGAGTGACAAGCTGTTCATCATGGTCATGCACATACGAGGCTTGGTGAGTGTTTGGGACTAGCATGCCGCCTGCCAGTGGAATGCTGTTAAAGGTCTGTTTTTGCGGACATACTCATCCCGCCCACTTCTGTCTCTTTCCCAGCAACCCTTGCAGGACGGGACAGACCCTGACCCGTATGTCAAGCTGTACCTCCTCCCAGACCCGCAGAAAACCAGCAAGAGGAAGACCAAGGCCGCACGCCGCACCTGCAACCCCACCTACAATGAGATGGTGAGACCAGGTTCCCATCCAGACAAGAGAACGTGTTCTCCACCTCACAACGTGCTCACCAGAGCCTCACTGATTTTCTCCCTTCTCTCGTAGCTGGTGTACGACCGCATCCCCCGAGGGGACCTGCAACAGAGGGTAATACACCTGCGGGTTCTGGGGGATGGTGCATTCTGGGAAAACACCCTGCTTGGCGAGGCCTTCATCCCCCTGAAGACTCTGACACCCGGGCAGTGCTGGGCAGACTGGCACCAACTGGGCATGCCCAGCACCGAGTCCACACGCTGAGATCGGGAGGTGGAGGGTGAGGGAGCCAGGAATGACTGATCAGGTCAGAGTGGTCTAGCCTCTTAGGGCCACTTTATTCCCCCAGTGGGGGTGTCGTTATCCCTGTCCTGGCCAGGCTGGACGTGTGGATGGGTGGGTGTGTGTGTGTGTGTGTGTGTGTGTGTGTGTGTGTGTGTGTGTGTGTGTGTGTGTGTGTGT
>JACXGI010006086.1:13251-31617 GCA_016801175.1 Esox masquinongy | reverse complement strand
AGTCTGTTTGTCTGGTAACAACATGACTTCAAAGGAACCGTGGGAGGAAGCACTAGGCACTATTGCTCAGTGAAAATATGGGCAGAAGGCAGCTTCACTAGCGACATTAACCTGAGATTCTCCAAAAAGCACCTGTCGTCGAAGTCTGTTGTGGTTCTCGTTAACGACAAGGGAGATGTATGTTTTTATGCCCTTTACCGTTGCTTTTACACCGTTTTAGTCGACCCGGCTGTAGACTTTTAGTGCCGAAATTGGCAGCACTTCACCATGTTCACTTGAATGATGTCCATGGTCTGTCACATTATCACAGTCTGTTGATCAAATGGGCATGTTATAGAGGCTTGCTCTAGTTTGGTGATTTCAGCCCTAGTCTTCTCATTTCCCTTTAGTTAGGGCCAATGGAAAGCTGCCTGTCTCACCACCTGAATAAACGGATGTATTAATCCCCTTCTAAGTTGTCTTTCAAAGGGAAACCTTAAGTTATTTCTTTCACAAACATTATCCTTCTGTTAGTTCAGCAGTATTTTGAGCTCAGTTTGATTGTGTGGTGTATGAATTGATTTGTGTCTACCCCAGGTTAATGTAATGATATGTGAATGGTGTTGTGAACAGTCTTGAATTGGGCGAGTTGATGCTTTTGTTCTGTTGTGGTGTGAAGATGTACATGACCCCTGTGACCTGCCTGTGGTATGTCAGGACCCTAACACTAGGTCATGGTCCATGTCATTCCAGTCTGAGTCTCCAGTGTGTGTGTGTGTGTGTGTGTGTGTGTGGGTGTGGGTGTGACCCATTGGTGAGTAGCTGTTGTAATCCAAGCTGTACCTATGAGCTTTATTTGAACAGTTGATGATGGTAGGCACACAATTCACGATTTGCATTTCAAGTGTAGTACTGTATATTGAATAAACAAAGTTGTCTTTGGGGAGAAACCTAATTGTTAGTATTTTTTTTTTGCATGTGTGCTTCTATACAACCAACGTCTAAGTGGGGTACATTAAATGGTTTCCTGGGGCCACAGATAGAATCTGTTTGTCTGTATCACAAAGAAAACTGTGTCAACGGGTAAACACCATTGAACTGCATGCAGTGGAATTATTGCACTCTGTCAAACTACAAAGGGATCCTGCTTATGTCTTGTCCCGCACTGTAAGAGGAAACACAGAAACAATAATGATCGTGTGTTATGTCATGTGTACCTGAAAAGCCCTGTCTTCAGGAACATTGTTCTGCTCATTTGTGTTCTGCCCTGGGGAGATTCATTGTCATTTGGTAGTTTACCATAGTCGGATGTTCACAACCGGACTTTATTGACAGCGATGTTTTACTCTCATTTTGTTGTGAGACATACACATTGTCTCGGTTTCACTTTGGCATAACGACTGTGACCTCTTGCAATGGATCGTTCCATGAATTGAGTACATTCTGGTAGTGTAACTTGGTAATATATCAAAGGGATGCATAATATATTTTATTTGTGGAACAACCCACTGGATTTTGGGCAATGTAATAGAATTACACATCAGTTTTCTTCATTCACCACTAGAGGAAAAAAATCACATTTACCACATGAATTATTGCCTGGGGTTTTGACTTGACCAGGAAATGACATGACCATGAACACCTGCCAGTAACTAGGGCCAGGTTTGTTCCTGCTAATTTACATGGTTAAGGCCATATGGTAAACATATTTTCAAAAATAAATCCTCTATTAGTTATTACAAATCAATGGTGTCTTTGTTTTTCAAATAATTCTGAAATAGGCAGTAGGCAGTATATGCTTTGAATCACTACAGGAGTTCAGACTAGAGTTAAGACCCTGTCTGGGTTTAAAGTTCCGGGACTAATTTATCCTGCCAAAAATGAAATGTGTTTTGCAGAACTTTTCAACAGAAAAAAGCAAACAAAACTGAAAAACAAAGGGACCTATCTGAATTTTGGCCAGTTCAAAATCTGTTTGATGATATAGTCCCTCCAAGTTTAGTTCTGTTCAGTTTGTGTTTGGTGAAACATTCCACAACTTAATATGTTGTTTGGAAAATTAATGAATATGAATACACCCCAGCAGTCTCACAGCCCCAGGATACCTAAAGCAACCTGTTTAACCACTCAACAACAAATAGAAAAAACTATTTGACTGCCATTTGAATGTGTATGGTGGAAACACATTCCAAGAAACATTTGAATGTGTGTTTCTGGAACAGGAAGAACCTATGCTCAGTTTCACAGCAGTACATATGGCTGCAGTGTAGCTTTACGCACTGTAGTGTGTTATGACTAAATGATTGAAAGATGAGTGTTGGTGTTTCGTGTGCTATAAAGCTGAGGAAAGATATTGAATTAAATGGTTCAGTTTACCTCCATGTCATTTTTATCACTATGGGGAATAGGAGGAATCCAGTGGACTGCCTTCTCCTTGTCTCCTTAAATTGTGGTCTTGAAACTGTAGAGTCATCTCTTCAGCAGAAGAAATAAAACTGTCTTTAAATTGTAATTGCAAAGATTTTGAAAGAAGCAATGGTTTGGTTTAAAAAGACTGTAAAATCACCAGCTCAAAGGAGTTTAATTTAGGAAATCTGTTCCTGTTAATTTTCACAAAAAAAGAGACTAGATCATGTATTAACTCTCCTTCAACAGATGTTCTGCATAACTCATTTTTATATAAAATGATTATTGAAATGATTATTATTTTCAAATACAATATATTTTTGGGCTTACTAAGATAAATTTGTAATATACAGGTATTTTTATAATAATATTCCAGCACCACCAACCATCCACTCTGAATCTAGTTGCCCCGATGCTCTTATGTGAATTAATACAGACAGTAATTCGGAACAGATGGAGACCAGGACAAGGATTCTTTGGAAGGCGTTAGGACTCCTGATCCCAAACCAAGCTCCTAGGCCCTAGCTGCATACTAAATACCAAGTGTAGATCTTAAGTCATTGCATAGATGTAAGTGTGATGAAAGTCCACCTACACTACAATACTTTTTCTGTGTAATTAATTCAGATCTGAATCTAGTGCCTAGGGGTATAGCTAGGGTTAGATTTAGAAATGGGCAAAAGGTTGGACCTAGATCGTTCCAGGTCAGCCCCCACAGACTACACTTGGACCTGGCGTGTGGGGAAAATGGGACAGAATGTATGTTACAAAACAAACTGGATCAACTGCACTGTAAATATTAAGAATTTCATTGATGTGATTTTTTTTTAAGTCCGTATATAATTTTACCCTGCTTTTTATTATTTAGATTTAAACAACTGCATTCTGAATTTACGATCATGTTTTGTAATTTTATTTGCACAAAATATTAACAAAATAAACTTGAATCTAAAAGACTGGTTTGTTGTGTGTGCGTGTGCTGACCCCATAGCCCATACATACATACAAAACCTATAAGGTCAGTCTGTAAAGTACTAAAATTAATTTCAAGCACTGATTCACACATAAAGACCAGGGAGCTTTTTAAAGTATTGTATCACTTGTTTGTTTTTTCATTTTTTTTATTGTCAAAGAAAAGAATACAAATATACAGAAGAGAAATATTCCAAAACTTGCAACAAATCTAAACTAACACATTGCTGAGTAATTGCCTTCTTATTTTTAAGTATGACAGTGGATGGATCATGTTATTGTTATGATTGACACCTGCAAAGACTGGGGAGTTATTTAAAAAACTGGAAGTAACGTACATTACGTCTATGTTACATTCAACCTGCTTTGGTCTGCTTTTCCCAGAATATGAGAGATTTCTAACGGACAAAAGGCAAAAGACTACAAGTGGACTTGCTTACCGAGAATACAGTGAATGTTATTGCCAAATTAGGTTTTTGACTTATAGTTTTTAGATAAACGCATGGCAAGACTTAGCCATGCAGCCTAGCCATGATCCCCAGCACCTGGACAGAGTCCCAACAAATTTGGAAAGAATAATTGCTAAATATTTCACAAGCCAATGCAAGTGTGGCAAAGCTTTTAGAGACAACCAACAAGACCTTACTGATTAAATCACAGCCAAATGTGTTTATTGCCTGTGTTGACTCAGGGCGTAAATAATTATCCAATCAAAGTATATCAGTGTTATATTTTACATTGGCAGTCAAAACATTTTCAAAAACTGAACCAGTCCGGTGTGTTTCATCTTTTTAATCTTAGACTAACTCATTGGCTGTGCCCTGTTAATCCTCAACTATGAGGAAGGGAGGGAGGACAGACCACGCCCCAGTCTGCATTCCTCCATGTCAGCCTCCCAAACACCCAGGCCTCTGTCCCAATACTGAGGTAACAATGACATCAGATGTTACTCAGACAAGATCAGCTGGCTAAAGAGACCACAGATGATGACCCCACAGAAAAATAAATACATGATGAGTCTATGGCAGTCAACAGCTATGAGTCAATACCAGTGTTTTACTGGCTGTATATCAGAAAGATTCAGGTAACAGTATGCTATCTGGGCACTCCTATACCCACGGAGGGCACCCCGACTGAACCAATTTGCAACTTGGCATGAGGCACTCTCATACATTTTAAAAGCTTAATCCAGGCACAAAGCATCACCGTATGCATTTAAAATTAAGCCGGTCCAATCTTTTCTTTTAAAGGCACCCCCATGAGTGTATTTGAATCATGCATGTCATATAGGTATGCCAGAACCATTAGCTATGTTTGGATTCTTTATACTGGGGAGAGTCATGGACAGTATTGCAGAGCAAATTTGAAAGGTGTCCATACAGTATAAGTCAAAATCATACTAAAAAAAAAAAGTATTTAAGGAATCCGAGGCATTAGGCCTGTCTCTTTGACTGCATGGTTTCGGTATGCACAGAAAGAGAAACAGACATTTCCGTCACGGTGGATCAGAAATCTGAAAATCAGCATTAAGAATCCTCCTGATGTTCAATCTTCATTTGAAAAATGGGAATTGGAAATGTTTCTCATGCATATTTGATGCCTCAGAGAAGACAGTGCCGACAGCACTCATAGAACAGGGGACATGGTGCATACTCCATGAATGTGCATACTCCATGAATGCATTCATGATTAGGTGGTCTCAGTAGAACACACTGCTGCACCGACAACTCAACCGGGCAACAGCCATGTCTTACGGACCAAACCAGTGGACAGCTAATGGCTGCAAACGGAACCAAACACGTTTATCCCGCCAGGACAGAGTAGTGACATTTCCCCAATCCCCAGCAAACAGGAGTTTACCATGTTGGCTGGGTCTGGGGCAGAAGTGTGACTCCAATCAAACCCCTGTCGACAGACATTGCCCGTCCCTGTCTTAGCGGTGTCCTTGTCGAGTGTGCTTCAGTCACTTTATTATTCACATGCTCCAGAAACGTGAGGGTTCAGCTCTGTGTGCCGTTCCAGTACAGTATGCATGCATTTATGTAACTGGAGAGCAAAACAGATTAGAGCATAAATTTGGTGCTCAACACACAAAGCCTTTAGGGGCCTATATACTGTATAATCCTAAGAGCTAATGTTTAAGGATTCGAAAAGACTTAAAACAAATGACTGGCATTCTCCACCATCATTTCAGGGGAACCTATTTTTCTCTTGCTGCTTCATCCCATCACAAATCAAATAACATACCTTAAAATCTGTTAATTTGTACATGGAATATTGATGTCAGTTCATTAAATTTGAATGTAATTGCTCTTTAGAATAAAAACATTGTGACATTTTTTTAATTATCTTCCTGAAAAACTTTTGTATATTTTACATTCAATATTTTTCCATATTATTATCTGTTTTACAAAAAATATATATTTTTGTTCTGTGTATTTTTTAATTTTGCCAACACCACTGTTCTGCTAACCAGATCCCGACTCGTACCCGTTCACACACTCAACACAGTGAGTTTTGTTTCTATATATTGCAGGAGTCATTATTCACTTTCATTTGGTAACCGGGATACCGCGTGTGGTGCACATTGCACAACCGCCATGAAGTTTCCGTATGATGGTAAATGAGCGACGGTCCCTAAAACTCTACCAGTGCTCTTTCGCGATGGACCCTAGATTTTCTGATGAAATCCTTTTCTAGGAAGCAGGCTATAACGTCGACCGTACAAGGGAAAGAAAGAACGGCTGAGCCAAGCTGAAAAAGAATAGCACATAATTAGTACAATTTGAGGTAAACTATTCAGTCGAAATATAGTAAAGACCATATTTGTTTTACGGTCTTATTCGATTAGGTAATTTTAGTGAATGCTTGAGCTTCGATCGTTGAAGTCTATTTGATTAAGGTTTGTGCAACTGGCTTACGTTAGTTACTGTAGTGTACGTGCGGGAACCCAACTAACGAGCTTTTTCTCCAACCCAAACCAACATGGCTTACATATCATCGTTTGAACTGGACTTCTACATATTTAACGACTCTTCAAGTATCTGCTCAGTTTGTACTATCCCAACCACTATTTTTATGAAGCTTACTGCGCGAAAGAAGTGTAACCACCACTCTCAGGAAAATGTCCCCGATATGAGCACCGCGAGAGCCGCGGACAACATGGACGATTATGCTATTCACTGGAACCCAAGAAGAGCTAACCGGTATGCTAACGCTAGCTTTTCGGTGTAAGAAGATGGATAATGGACAGTAATGGATGTTTCACCGGCAGCTATGGACAGTGCTCAGACGTGCACACTAAGTTAATATATTTTCTGACTTCTCGTTAGCAACTATCTGCGAAACATACAAAATCACAAATCAAGATGACGTTAGCTAGCTTGCTAACAGCTGTTAAATAGCTTATCTAACTATATTAGCACTAGCTTGCTAGCTAACGATACCAAGTTGCAAACGAAACCAAGACAAGTTGTTTACTACGAAGTTGTCATTGTTTGCCATATTCAAGTTTAATCGTGTTGATCTTCATATTTATTTTTGCACTCTAGTTAATAAATGAATTACGTATTCATATAGGGAAATAACTTGTAACGTTATTGCGTTTTCCTGCACGTGTAACTTACCGAAAAACTTCCACAAACGGTCAAGCAGTATTCCTGATTGCTTAGTAACGTTCAAAAATTGTTAACCACAAGCCGATCAGAATGTTTGGAAACGTCAATCGCGAGGAACATTTCTCTAGGGTCCAGACACCTCCATCCACTCCCACTGTGCACGAAGTGCCCTCTCTCCGGCAACCAAACCAGGAGAGCTCGTGGATGGGCCTGTTCTCCGTGGTTTCTAGGCCCGCGTTGTCATTTCTGCAAAAGTATATACCAGTTCTCGCTCGGAGTTCTGCCCTGCCTGACAATGTCCCTCTGTCAGGGTGGGTCGGTGGGGATTTCAAGCAGAACTTTGTTGATGCAGAAAGCACGCTTTTGGGTCAACTGGACGACATCATGCCCGGATCTCAGCACCATGCGCACCACCTAGCGTACCTGCAATACCAGCATGGAAACGCCGGGCGAGCAGCATCAGGTATTAGTACTCCAAGCTGGCTGACAGTAGAATCTCTTACCGAATTAGGGATTCAAAACGCTACCGAAATTGACCCAAACATAAGACAACAAAGTCCAGTTGGATCTCTCGCAGCTTTGAGAGGGTTTCTTAGTAATGTTTTACTGAACGCTGCGTCTGCGCAGGAAATAAAAGGCGTTGAGCAAAGGCAAGTCCTCGGTGGCGACGGTTGCACATCGGACATGTTGTCAACCCGGGCAAAAAGTATTACTGATGGTAACATGTGGGGCGGGCTGTGGGGAACAGATGACAGTGCTCAAGGATGGCTTTCAAATTTGTCGTGGAGCAAAGAGAGAACTAGGGTAAATCACAACAGCAGCGGCCATTGTTTTCAACCGGAGTCTGGTACAAAGGCCACCGTTACCAAGCCAACAGAGCTGTTTATACAGCGCGTTTATGGTGAATCAATGGATGGCGAAAGCGCTGGACCCACCTGCTACAAAGAGGAGGTAATGGACAATGGATGCCTTCAAACGGCTACCAGGCCAGTATCTCTCCCTAGCCCCGACGGTCTCCATTTAGACCACTGGGAAACAGTCAGTATCCCTGATAATTTCGTCATTATTGGAGCTGTCACTGCCTGCAGTGAGGTGGCAGTTCTTACCCCTGACCAGGATAATGGCTATTCCAGTCTGGAAGAAGAGCACTCCACTATCCGAATGTACATGTGGAGCCCTCCCTGGGAAGAGCTTCAGGGGATCTCTGAGATTGGGGAAGAGACCAACACACCTGACGCACCAACACAGACGAGCTCTGTAGAGAGTGGGCCAGAAACGAGCGCCACAGAGCAGGGAAAAGGGGGAGAGACGCGGGCCACTGGCGGCATGGAAGGGGAGCAGGGGGAAGAGGTGGAGGAGGAAGAGGATGTTGAGGACTCTGACATCACAGACTCCGAGGATGAAGAGGAAGCAGGAGCTGCCACTCTGGCTTCCCCCTCGCCCCAGTGTAGTAACAAGGCCATTGCCTACATAATGGGCAGCCCCTGCAGTGACGACAGCCAATCAGACTACTCACTCAGCGACGAGGACGATGATGATGGTTTCGACAGCGAGGGCTCATCAGATTTTTCAGACACTGTATCAGATGAGGAGGACCCGGAGGATGGGTCCGATTCAGAGCAGGCAGACTCTGAGACAGAGAGACTGTGGAACTCACTGTGCCAAAGTAAAGACCCATACAACCCCCGGAACTTCACCGCCCCCATCAGCACCACCTCTCGGACTTTTCCCTCCGCCTCTACAGTCACGCCGGTCTACTCCCCACATGTCTCACCTAGGGAGCAACCCCCCTCTCCCCTCTCTTCCTACTCTCCGGAAGAGGAGTTTGGCTCAGAGGATGAGTCTGGCAGCAGTGACGTGGATGAGGCTGAGAGCCTGAGGCTGTGGAACTCCTTCAGCTCCTCCTCAGACCCTTACAGCCCCTTCAACTTCCAAGCCCCGCAAAGGACTAGAGAGCAGGTTGGAACAGGGTCACGTAAGAGGAGCAGCAAGCCCAGCCCACAGTCCCCTCGTCACGGACCGGGCCCGAGCCCCTCGCCTCCCCAGTACAGGACGGAAGAGGCAGAGGAGAGACTGGACAGTGGCTTCTCAGAGACCCTCTCTAGCCCCGAGTCCCATCCCCCTCCAGAGACCACGACCGTGGGCTGTCACATTGTAAAAAAGGTCAGTATGGTCTTCAGTTCAGTTCACCTGTTTCTCAGTGTGCTTTTTTTAGATGGGTAGTTTAAAAAAAAACTTTTTAATTTGTCATCCGTGGAACATGATCACTCACATGCTTTTGACTGTAGTAAAATGTCACTACATTGACTCATTAATGTATCATCACCCTCAGCAGATAAGACAATGTTATATTGCTTAATGACTAGCTGAAGTGGAAGCATTTTGTTCTTCGTAATCCATTGAGTACTTGTTAACCGTAACGGCCTGATGTTTCTCAGCACATCCCCTTTTAATCATTTATTAGAAGTCAGATGCGTTTTCAAATGGCAGCCCTTCCATTAATCTGTGCTTTAAAGGGGTGCTGTGTAGAATCCTGCCTCTGTTTTCCAGAAGGAATTTTAAAGAATGACTCAACTTATCCCCTCCTCCCCTCCCGAACAAGACCCGAATAGTATTAGCTAGTCTACAAGTCTATGCAAACTGATAGGTCGGATCAGACCGGCGGGAAAAATTCAATGGGGAATATCTCAGGCACAATTTTGTAGAAAACAACATTTTAAACATAAGCTTAAAGCATTCACTCCGGATGTCTTCTGGCCATTTATGCTAGTAGTACAGTGAAACTCCTACAGATGGCGTCTTTAATATAGTTGACCTGTGTTCTAACAGATGGCAGGAACATGGGCGTGAGGCTCGGAGTGGGTGCTATATTATTTGTTTGTATTTGTCATTGTTATCGCAAAGGACTTGAAAAGTCAATATTTAGCAAATAAATAGTTGTTAACCATTTTTCTCTTTACATGTTATTTAGCAAGGAGCAATGCGCCCCCTCCCCAAATGAGCTGCTGCATATGCAATGCTTCTTTACCGTTTTGTTTCGGTTTAACGGCCTGGGATAGGCTGCTCTTTCATTATATCATTATTCTACTGGCTTTACAGAGTTCCATCAAAATGGTTTGTTTGGGTATAGCATACATTAAAAACATAATAATGAGAAACAACTGCAAGAAGACAAAATCCCTTTAAACACACCTGATTGCCTTTATTCTACCAAAGATTAGGCTGTCCCACCTTGCGGTCTGAAAAACATTAACCTGATTGTCGTAATTGACTGTTTTATTTGTAAGGAGCTTTTTTTGACCATGTGGTTGGCTTTTTCTAATTAATTTAGTAAATATACATTTTCCTGTAAATGATGGGTGTAGAACAGTGGATTCTACTGGTCTGTGAATGCAGGTTCAATGTTTTCCCCATTAGCTGTCTGTTTTTGTGTGTATGAATTCCCATCAGCCTGACTGTACAAGTGATGTAAAGCCATGCAATACCCCTCTCCTTTCTCTTCTGTGATCTGGTGATGTAACAGATCCACATATTTCCATCTCCAGGGAGACCACAGTCACAGAGAAGCGTTTCTGTATAATGCCCTAATAAATAAATTGCCCACGGGTTTCCACCAGGGCCCCCTTTATACATTTCATCCAGTTTTGTAACAGGGTCTATTAAAATATGTAATTCACCGTGATGCCCCCTTTGGAAAACATTATAATTATTATTATTATATTATTTTACTATTTTCTCACATCTTTTCCAAAAGGGTTGTCACGAATAATTACATTTATTCTAATAAACCCTCCTTATAAATATGGTTTATTGCAGGTATTTCCAACCTAGGGGGATCGCTGCTTCCTGGGCCTGGGCTTCGGTGGGGGGGGGGTCCCTGTTAGTGGAAGGGAAGATAATGACCATGACAGTAGACCTAATCATCCATGAGCCCAATCACACGGCTGTCTTTGATGTGGTCAGGCTTTATTCTCCATGCCTTTGTACCCCACATTGTCCCTGTTAGAAGTACAGTACTGCTGCCATGTTACTTAGCAACTGTGATAACTGGGGAAGAGGGAGGGAAATCACTTTTCTCCAATGGCCTTATTTCTCTCCCCTTCATTGGCACAGAGCAGTGGCTCATAACGTTCTCATAATGCTTCCACAATGTTCTCGGAACCCTCCAGCCAAAGTGGAGCAGATTTCTCTGTCTTTCATCTCCGTAGTTAATAACCATGGTTCTGCTGGTGTGTGCTGGCCCTCTCGCTCTCCAAGCCTGAGTGGGTTGCTGCTTACAGAGGAGATTCACTGTCTCTGTGATGACATTCCCTCAATTACATGGTCATTTCACCGTTCTACTGCTAATTCGGCTTATTCTCCTTTCCTTGATCTCTTTCCTCTTATTCTCCTTGTGCTCTTTCCTCTTATTCTCCTTTCCTTGTACTCTTTCCTCTTTCTGCTTCATTCCAGAAAGTTGCTGCAGTATTAGGCTGGATGTAGAGCTGGGGCTGGTGGGAAAAAAGCTAGCTGGTATTACAATATATTAATTTGTGTAATGATAGCCCAAATAAATTAGATTTCTGATGGAATTTTCTGAGATCCCTTCCAGTGTGTTCTACAATCACTTAAAACAATAAACAGGAGGATCATCTCCACTGGTATCCATGCAAGCAGAGGATCCTACGTTTAATTGGATTCCCTGGAATCATTTTGGAAGTTCAATATCTATTTTCACATGTTGGAAAATTGCAGTAAAGCTCATTACTTAGTGTTTTCTTAACCTTCTACATCTCTTTCATGGATTACGGGTGCCTGTATGCTGCTCACTCATCCTGTCTTGCTTCATCTCTCTGTTTTGTCCGGGTTTCTCTTTCAGGACACGCACTTGATTAATTATTTATGGATCGTATTTAAATTAATTAGTTTCAGCAGGGATCCTGGACAAAGGGAAGTACTAGCCACACATTGAGATGGTTCTCATTTAATGGTGCCCCTGCTCCAGATAGTTTCACCTTTGGTGGTTCATAATCTTCAGGTAACAACGTCTCAAACTGAACCCAAAGATTTGACACGACGGCGTCAAACAATTTCATGATCCACACAGCACACATTGATCAACATACATACAATGGCTTTCTAGTATTCACCCTCTTGGACTGTTCCGTGTTTTACTCTGTGATGACATGAAATCAAAATGGATGACATTTTTTGATACAGCAGTGAATGCTATTGAGAGGCACTATAAATCTATAATAATTTTGTGGTGGAGTGTGCAGTTTGGAGGATGGATGAGATCTTTAAATAGTCATGAGTCCATTGTACAGATTTCTGTCAGTTAGCGGTTAATGGAGACCCTGGTGTGTCAGTCCTGCGATGTCTCAGTGAACAGGATGTTGAGCTGCCTCCTCCTGTCTCCTTCCAGGTGCGTTTCCATGATGAGGTGGAGGAGTTCTACACTAGCGAAGACAACGAGGACCGCCGTGGGCCATGGGAGGAGCTAGCCAGAGACCGCTGTCGTTTCCTCCGGCGTGTTCATGAGGTGGAGGAGAGCATCAGTTATGTCTTCAGCCCCACCTTCCGCATCACTGTATACCAGAGACTACAGGATCACAGCTGAAATCTTCAGCTCCGGACTGCACCACCCCTCCAAACCCCTTGACTTCATCATGGTTTGGATAGGGTGTCGGCTAAATGAGATAAAATACCTTGTGACCGCTGATTGCTGTTATCCTTTGATCGAATCTCAGTGGTGTGCTGGGCTAGCTGATTAATGATCTGATTCAGGGCGGTATGCTGGGAGGTGTACTAAAGGAATGCGTACTGGTAATGTTAGGGTCTAGAACGGCCTACTGGTTCCACTGGGAGAACCCTAGTCAGAACACAGAGCAGGTATTCAGTAACATGATGCGAAAACGGAACTCTACATCACTCTTCAGCTAAGACTGTTTCCTTTATATTTACTTTTAAAAGTGGTTTTATTGTTTGTTTTTCATTGGGTTGGTTTAAATGGCACCTTTTGGTGTCGCTCCATCCTCTCTGGCTCAGGCTGCCTGGGTCTGCGGTCTGTTCTCAGCTTCAGGTTTCAGGCCAACCTGATCACAGCCGTGCCATCTTTCTCCGCAGCAGGATTGGATTCAGGAGCTTTTGGACCGTCAACAAGGTGTTGAAATGGACCGGTTTGTCAAGGCTTCCTCTAAACCCTGACATACAGACAGCCCATAATGGTTACAAGTGTTCTTATGTGATGTGATCATAAGCAGGGTTCTAACAGTATGGTGACTAGTGTGTAAAACATGACTCTAAGCTGTATCGGTGGTGAAGTGTTGAAACCATGCCTTCATTGTTGTCCGGGTGTCTTCCTGGTGTCATTCATTAGCCATGGACTTGATTTCTATTCCACGTGTATTAAAACTATAACGCCAAAGACACACGCACACACAAACACACACACACACACACGTCACTTCTGCCCCGAACCAGCTCCTGTTCCAGCTTTGTACTTGTTCAGTGACTCAGGTAACAGGTGTCACTTCCTTATTACAGGCCACAGTTAGAAGTGAATAACCATCATGTACAATAGCGTTGTTCTGACGGTGGGTGGCCTCGACAGTAATGTACAAGGCAACATGAAGGAGGGGTGGTCCCTTTTTCCTTGCTGCTCGGCGTCTTCACCGGACAACCAGGTATTTCTAGGTTGTGCCCAGTGATTATTTCTGAGCTGAAGTGAAGTCTTACGATGAACGTGTAAGTGTTATCCTCAACCTTGTTTTTAGTCCAGAGGTCTTCAAACCTCTGCTCGGACCTCCAGATGTTTCCCAATGTTCTGGTATCCCTGAACAGGCACTTCTGTTTCACTAATCAAGGGCTTGTTGATTAATTGACTAGTCTAATCCGGTCATCTCTTAAATAGATCAAATACCGTGGATGGCTGGGGGTCCCCGAGGAGAGGGTTGAATACCTGCTTTTGTTGCCTCTTCTCATCTGCTACCCTTACTGACCACTGTTTCCTAGAATAAAACAACGTCGCTCTAATCCATCGACAGTTTGCCCCAGTAGTTTTCTTTTTATCGACGCCTGCATCTTTCTAAAGCTTGCTTCTTATAGTGATGATCTTGGAATCGAAGCTGTCTATCTCCAGGTGCCTGTCCCCACTGTTAAAGCATGGCCTACCTGCACACCAGGTTAACATGTTGAGTGCGCTGCTCTGAATAAAGGGATAACTTCTGCGGTGAGCATGGGGCGAGGACGATGAGATGTGAAATGCACATTCTGAAGTGATTTTCAGAATGAAAAAAAATTAACATTAAAGATGTACTCAGATCTGAAGAATATAACATATTTTACTTGGTGTTATTTAGTCAGTATAATTAACATGAAATTGTTTTATTTTTGTAAACATTTTAGGATGAGTTCTGCATAACTGTTCCTTATACATTTAGAAGTTAATATTCAGTGAAAATAAATCAATATTAAATTATTAACAATGTCTCTAGCATCAAATCATTTCCTGTTCTAAATTAGTTGGTCTCAAGCAGGACACTGGATGAGGGCTTGAAGAAGATGGAGGACATACAGCTCTGGACAACTCATTTCATCCGGTTGACTGCAGATAATCTTATGATTAGTAGAAGTTCAGTAGTGACAAATGTGGAGGTTGGAGACAGTATTAAACCCAGGTCTCAGGTGGGGAGATGAACAGTTGCATGAAGATGGGACTGTTACCAGTTACAGCTAGACCATGGCTCTGAACCAAATGAAATTTGCTAACAGACAGTAACATCTATTGAATGCAAATCTTGAAGTCCAGTGGTTTTAATAACAGAGGTGCAGTAACAGGTATCTGGGACGGGGCCTCAGTGTGTAGGTGTGGTAACTGGGATGGGGCCTCAATGTGTAGGTGTGGTAACTGGGACGGGGCCTCAGTGTGTAGGTGTGGTAACTGAGACGGGGCTCTGTGTAGGTGTGGTAACTGGGACAGGGCCGCAGTGTGTAGGTGTGGTAACTGGGACGATTCATCAGTGTGTTGGTGTGGTAACTGGGACGGGGCCTCAGTGTGGTGACTGGGTCTCAGTGTGTAGGTGTGGTAACTGGGATGGGGCCTCAGTGTAGGTGTGGTAACTGGGACAGGGCTTCAGTGTGTAGGTGTGGTAACTGGTAGAAACATAGATTCAGATCACTTTCAAAGGGAGGGTCTAGAATAGGTTTTATAGGTCAAAAATGTCTTATGATAGCCAGGGATATGCAACTTTGTTCCTGGAGGGCTAAAACACCTGCCCGCTAATTGGACTCACCTATTGGACTCACCTGGTGCACTCTTTTAAATGTTTTATAAAATTAAATCAGCTCTTGCCCCTTAGGTATGTTATGTGTAGGTACGTGGAGATAAAGTAATATTTATACATTAACCATACCTGATACATGTTAATCATTTTATTGTGATGTGACTTTATAAATCATTGGATGGTACATTATTTGTGGTATTAGGCCACAAGAGGGAGCTGCAGTCATAAAGGCAGTTTTATTGTTGATATGTTCCACTGGAGGTCACTCTTGCTTGTTTCAGCAGGAGAGGACCAGTTTTGACACAGGACTGGGCTTTCTGCTTTAGATGATCAGAAATTGTAATTTGCTGTGTTATGTATTAATGTATTGATGTGTATCGTGGTAGTTTTTCACAATACCAAGTAGCATTCAGTATGTGATGTAGTAAAAGAACCATGGAGCACGATTTAGACCCTGAGCTACTGCCACAAACCATGCTCAATTGGAGTTGATTTCTATGTACGTTAGCTTGCGCTTATGAAGGTTTGCTGCAGGGATAAAAACCAGGCAACACTGATGCTTTGATTCGTATGTAGTAACAGCATTATTAAGGTGAGGATTTATAAAAAAAAATCCAATACAGTTGAATAGATTTTTTTCCCCCTCAAAGGAACAGTGTACCAATTAAACTTAAATGCTGATTTCCATTGCAGTCTTTCCATTCCATGGTTGTCAGCAGAGCTTCTTTTGTCCTTCTGAGAACTCCATTCTTCTCGGGTATTGTACTCCTTCTGCAGGTACCTTTGAGCCAAGGAAGGGTTAATCTGGGATGGACCCATGTCTTCATCTGATTGGCTGACTCGGATACCTGGGGGGTGGTGCCTGGAAGCAGATTACAGGCGTCTCTCTGGAGCAGCTGTGACGTCACACACCCACCACCGATCCAAAGAGCACTCTCTCCCCCTCCCTCTGTCATTCTTCCTCCCTCCTTCCCTCCCTCTCTCCCTGTCCCTGTCTCTCTCTCTCTCTCCATCTTCAATGCTTGCAGAATTACTGCCAGCCCGGATGGGGTCATGTGACATTTAAATACCCTGGTATTTTCGACTGGGCATGCTCCAATGCATCCCCCTCCTCTCCCCCCGCCCTTTCTCCCTCCCTCCTTTATCCGTCTTTCCTGAGGAGAGGATGCCTATTATTGTCCTGTATCCAGGCTCCGTCACGCTGGAGGCTGTTGCTAGCTGTCTGTCTCTGGTTCTCTGCCTAACAGAGCTGTTGTTCCCCTGTCATTGTGAAGCCATGGAGGGGTAGGTAGACCGTGAGTCCGTCTTGGTCACAGTCTCTGTTCTCCTGTTGTTCTGTGCTGTCTCCTGGATGTATGGATGGATGTACACGATTCTGACCTGACTGACTGACTGGGAGGACAGAGGAGAGACGTCACATCAGCAGGTGGTCGGTAAGAGACAGTTGTATTTGTGTGTGTGCCCATGTGTGGCGCGTTCAGTACATGTCTTGGTTTTGCAAGAACACACAAGAGGAGCACTAATGACTGGTGTTTCAATGGCGGTAGGTTGGTCCCAACAGCATGTTTGTGTGCTAACTTCTATGTGTATAGTGTGATGGCTGTGCGCCCTGCTCTGTGAAGGATGTTCTGTAATAGGGTTGGCTGAAGGCTGGTACCGGTTGGGTGGACACTGAGTAGTTGCGATGGTTTGGGTTTGGGGGCCCAGATGTTGCTGGCACCAGTCGCCAGGTCTTTGGTGCCAGTTTTGTGGCCCCACTGGAGATAGGCATCGTCTGCCGAGAGGGGACCCCAGCTGTGCCATCACATCACACACACACGCCCTTGGACGCACAAACGCACTTGCACATAGAAACGTGCACTGGTATGCACGGACACTCACACATACGTACATGTATTCACACACGCAGGCACACTCCGTACATGTATTCACACGCATGCAGACACACTGCACATGTATTCACACACGGGCAGAAACACTCTGCACATGTATTCACACACAGGCAGACACACTCTGCACATGTATTCACACACATGCAGACACACTCTGCACATGTATTCACACACGGGCAGACACACTCTGCACATGTATTCACACACGGGCAGACACACTCTTCATGTGTATTCACACACACGCAGACACACACTGCACATGTATTCACACACGGGCCGACACACACTGCACATGTATTCACACACAGGCAGACACACTCTGCACATGTATTCACACACGGGCAGACACACACTGCACATGTATTCACACACAGGCAGACACACTCTGCACATGTATTCACACACACGCAGACACACTCTGCACATGTATTCACACACACGCAGACACACTGCACATGTATTCACACACAGAAAGTGGCGTGACCACAACAGCACAGTCCATTCTCCATTATCTCTGACAGGGTGGCTGGGCTGTAGCAGGGCTGCATGTTAACTGGCTCAGGGCAGGAATAAGCCCATTCAAGCCATGGCATGCAGAGATGAGCCAAAGCAATGGGGATGAGGTGGACCTTGATGCAGAGGATCACCGTGACTGACTTCAACAGGCAGCCATACGTTGTTGTGTGTGTGTGTGCGTGCGTGTATGTGTGTGTATGTGTGTGTGTTACGTGTCTGATTAGCGTTGGCATTAATACATCCTGACATTGATGAAGGATTTAGACTCACCATGTGAATGCCTCAGTCTTAGCATTAAGGTATTGTAGTGTTTGTGTTTGTAAATGTACGCGCGTGTGTGTGTGTATGTGTGTACGTAGGTGATTCTGATTCAAGGAGGTTTTAAACATTTGGAAATACCCAAAATTGTACTTGGTGTAAAGGTACTGCTATTGTTAAACAACAAATAGGAACAAAATCTATAAAAAAGAACTACACAAAGTTGACTATTACATACAATGGGTGGTGAGCATGTAAGATAATGGGATAAGAGATGTGACTATATCCAATATATACATTTGCGGTTGATCCTGGTGCAGCTATTTAGTAAAAAACAGACAGTTTGTAGGTGGCTTGATGTGTTAACCATGATTTTATCAGTCTCTGTAAGACAGATGGCTGGGTACTGAGGGCCAAAACACAGGGCAAGACACTGATCAGATGGCTGGTTACTGAGGGCCA
>JACXGI010006086.1:0-13151 GCA_016801175.1 Esox masquinongy | reverse complement strand
CTGACTGTCAGTGATAGAGACGCAAACCAAGACCCTGACGGAGGAGTTAGGATGGACTCAACGACTGGTGCGTGGAGATGGATCAGGATTGACTGGCCATAAATGCAACATCCACTGGTGGTCCTTCTGGGTCCTCCCACCTGATCTTCTGGAACATGATGGACGCTGGGAATTTAAGTGACTCAGCCGAACTAACAACTGAGGCCCAGTGTCGAGGGGGAAGGGGCGGGCGTTTCCTGAAGTCAACCACCTCCTTCTCAGTTTAGCCTACGTTGACATCCAGGTTATTTGGGCGCCCCACCATCTGGTCGACCTCTCCGTGGTACATGGTCTTGTTGCCATTAGAGACAAGATCGACCGGCGTGACAGCAGTAAGCCTGAGTATTTTGACAGTTTTTTGAGGTTGTTGGTGTAGAGCGAGTCGAGGGGCGAGAGCAGGAATCCTTCTGGGGTTCCGGTATTGAAGCACACAAAATCTGTTACCCATGCATCTTCACGTGGTGGTCAGGAAACCAGAGGTCCATTGACAGATGGAGCTGGACACGTTCAGATGGAAGGGTTTTGTCTAGCAGCAGTTCTGTGACAAAGCTGTTAGGTATGGAGCTGAAGTCCACAGTATGTATCCTTGCGTATGCCTTTGGGTTGTGGAGATTTTGGAGGATCTAGCGGAGGTCCATAACAACGTCATCCACAGACCTGTTGGCTCTGTAGCCGAAGGAGATGGTTTAAAGTGAAGATGGGACTAGGCCCTCAACCGTTTTCATGACGTCCAAGTTGAGTAACACAGATCTGCAAAGGTTTTGCAAGACACCTGTTTCTTTTGGGGGAGGGTACAGAGGACAGAGCACATTGCTGTAGTGACGCTCACTTCTCCATTTGTAATGGATTACTATAATTTTGAAGATTTTCGATTCTGACAAGCATAACAATCCACATACACACACCCTCTCAGGTTGCCATGGCATCAGGGTCATGCCAAGCCTCTGCAAGGGGAGTGGCCTGACGTGATGCCCAAAGTAGAGAAAGATCTGTTCAACTCCTATGTCCCTAACGCCTGTGCTAAAAAACATAGCTGTCTGTTTGGCTGTTGTCTTTGTCTCTCCCTTTCTTGGCTCTGTCTTTCTATCTCGCTCTCCCCTCACATTCTTTTTCCTTCCGTCCCTTCCACTCCAGGCTGTTCTCTGTGTTGATTGGTTGACACAATGAAAATAGAAAGGTTGTCTTGCATTTGCTGACAGCTTGCTGTTTTCCTTTTGTGACGGTCAATATGTCATTTGTTGTAGTTGTGCTGAAAGGTCTGTGTTCAAGTTTTACTAACATGTTGCTTGAATGAAAATCCCCTAGAATGAGTGGAAAACAAGAAAAACGTTAGGATTAAGGGTAACTCCTGGGATTTGGGCAAGAATTAGGTTCAGGGTTTAGGTTTTACTCTTAGGGTTAGGTTTACCTTTAAGCTTTGGTTTGTGGGGTCAACGTTAGGTTTGCTCTTAATGGTTAGGGAGAATAGAATTTGAAATGAGAATAAGTTTGTATGTTTGTGTGTAAATGTGTGTGTGTGTTTCTGCAAGGAGTGGGATTATTGTCGCAGTACTTGATTTGGGGAGTAAGCTAAGGAGACTGGCAGAGGGTGTGATCAGAAATGTAGGCACGTAGCAGTGCGCACTCACACTTGCATGCGCACTCACACACACACACACACACACACACACATACACATGCACAAAACATGTGCACACACCACAGACACACACAGGCTCATGGAGTGTTTCAGTAGAATACTGAGCAGGGTAGAGGAGTGAATATTTTGGTTCTCTGCAGAGCAGTGCTGCAGAACTACACGAACAATATCAACGTCTCTCACCCTCTCTCTCGCTTTGCCTTCATCTCCATCCCCGTCTCGTTCATTACCCAATCATAGACATGTGTTGGCCAAAAACATCTTTTTGTCTCCTTAAAGGGCCAGTCAGGAGGAGTTGCTGCTTTATGTTCACTCATTCATCAAGAATAGAATTTACTGGAGAACATAGAGAATTAGATTATTTTAAGCCTTGTACCAATCAGAATCAACCAAAATCAGCTTGTGTTGCTCCAATGTTTCCAGAAAAAAGTAGATATAAACATATGTTACAGTCTTGACGTGTCTGAAACTATGATTGATATCATGAATGGTCAGTCTTTGCATCGTTAGCTCTGTCTATGAATTTCAAAGGGGTTACATTTGTACACCTACATTCACCCTTCTTTTTTTTTTTTTTTTACAGAAACTGCGGTGGGGAGAAAGCGTTAGTAAGTGTTTTCACCTGCTGATTCCTGCTTTAACAACTTGACTAAGGATGGGAATATCTAGGATCTTTCTAAAAAAGTGTTCTGTTATCATTTTTGTTCTCTGTGGATTGACAGCTCACCTACGATGTCACTCTCACCAGTCAAAGGGGCTGGCTCATGATTACTGTTAAGATGTAAGCGCTGTGTTAAGTCACAGAGTGTAACCACTTAATAGACTCCTGAGGGTCTTTGTGTATGTATATACTGTAAGGACTTACGTGTGTGGATTCAGGAGGACTGAGGAGTGTGTGGCTCTCTTTGTTTGTGTGTGTGTGTGTGTGTGTGTGTGTGTGTGTGTGTCAGGGACATGTCTCTCAATGCCTCCCCCTCTCCCCCAGTGTAATGCAATATATGTATCACTCAAGGCTTCATTCCCAGATCTAGATCTAGTCTCCTTACGTGTGTGTGTCTGTGTGTGTGTGTCTTGTGTCCTTGTGTGTGTGGTTTTGTGAATCTCATTTCTCTGATGGATGCTGGGCGTTGGGGATTAAAGTGTAAAGCCTCTCTCATCCTTCACCTTTCCCCCGAAACCCCCTGGTGTTACCATAGCAACATGTTAAGCAGGTGAAGCCGGGCAACCCCTCCACACTGGGAGAACGAGGGACAAAGAAAAGAGATAGAGAGAGACAGAGGGAAGGAGAGGGAAAAATGAGAGAGAGGGAAAGAGGGAGATTGGGAGGGGGGAGGAGGTGTTAACAGGCGGGGAGGATGTCCCCTGTCGGGTAGGGGAGGGGAGAGGGGATAAAGAGGTGAGCATAAAGAATACGGATAGAAGGAAGGCTTCCCTATGGGGGAGGAGATAAAGGAAGAGAGAGATGGATGAGGGTCGATTAAAGCCTGTACAGTGACTTGATTCCCTCTCAGCCAGGCTTTCCTCTGTCCTTGACTGCACCTTGTTTAAGTTCCCCTCCCCCAAACACACTGTGAAATGAAAGGAGACCCTCTCAGTGCAATGTGTTTGTGTGTATGTGTGTTTGTGTGTATGTGTGTGTCTGTGTCTTTGTTACGACTGCATGTGTGTATTCATGTCTTTGTCTGCTCTCTCCCTTGTGGCATGTGTGTGTCAGTGTAATTCCTCCTGGGACAGAGGAGGAGAGAGAGATGGGGACAGGCTCTGGGTAAGGGGGAGAGAGAGATGGGGACAGGCTCTGGGTGAGGAGGAGAGAGAGATGGGGACAGGCTCTGGGTGAGGAGGAGAGAGAGATGGGGACAGGCTCTGGGTAAGGAGGAGAGAGAGATGGGGACAGGCTCTGGGTGAGGAGGAGAGAGAGATGGGGACAGGCTCTGGGTGAGGAGGAGAGAGAGATGGGGACAGGCTCTGGGTAAGGAGGAGAGAGAGATGGGGACAGGCTCTGGGTAAGGAGGAGAGAGAGATGGGGACAGGCTCTGGATTAGGAGACGGGTGAGATGGGGACAGGCTCTGGGTGAGGAGGAGGGAAAAGGAGAGATGGTGACAGAGGAGCAGGTGGTGTATCGGGGCCCTGCCAAGTACCCAGCAGCAGACTGTACACTTTGTCTGTCTGTCTACTGGTCTGTCTACTGGTCTGTCTACTGATCTGTCTTCTGGCCTGTCTATCTACTGGTCTGTCTACTGGTCTGTCTTCTGGCCTGTCTTCAGGTCTGTCTATCTACTGGTCTGTCTACTGGCCTGTCTTCTGGCCTGTCTATCTACTGGTCTGTCTACTGGTCTGTCTGTCTACTGGTCTGTCTACTGGTCTGTCTGTCTACTGGTCTGTCTACTGGTCTGTCTGTCTACAGGTCTGTCAGTCTACTAGTCTGTCTGTCTATCTACAGTTCCGGAAAAAATTAAGAGACCACTCCACCTTTTTCTTTCCTTTCCAAAAAAGTTGAAAAGGAAGGTTTTGAGTGAGGAACAGAAGGGTTAAAATTAAGAGACCATTGCAAATTGAACACTAAGAAGATATCCACCTTTTAAATAGGATTACAGTAAGATAGCCGGACCTGCAATGTGTTTAGTCCGTCTATCTGCCTGTTTGTCTCTCTGTCCGTCTGCCTTTATGACTGTCCATCTGCCTGTCTGTAACAAACAAAATAATCAAGGTATTTTCTAAATAAAATAACGCTCTCTCTCGCTCTCTTCTTACTCTATGTTGACTGTGTGGTTCATTGTGCTCCAGAGATAGATAGATTTAAAGAGACAGGGAGGCATTAACAAACCCGCTCCCTCTGAAACCTCTGTGTGGCAAGGCTCGTACAAACACCCTTTGATTTCTCCAGCCTTCCCAACCCTTCAGCTCATTTGAGTAGTGAATATGTAAACTGTGAGTAGGCCAGTGGTGAATTGTTACATTGTGGTTGCACGCAGGCAGGTTGATGTTGCCCTTCTCTGTTTTTGGCGGCTGCTCTCTGGTTTGATGACTAGCAGTTTATGCTGTGTCATTTCAGAGGAGGATTTCAAAGCCACGTCACGTCACTGCTTGCTGAGGTTCAGAGCTCAGAATAATCCTCCAAAGGCTCTGACTCTAGCAGATATGCTCATAATGGGCGGTTGGATGCTCATCCCTGCTGCAGAGGATAAGACCCAGCCCTTTGATGTGGGAGCCATACTCTATTAGCATTCTGGGCTCAAAGGGGAAAGGGTGAGAGCCAAGTCATCAGATAGCAAAGAAATGGAGAGAATTATGCAGTTTTCCTTTTCTGTGTAAAGAGACCCATGAGCACCAAAATGTGAAGTTCATATAGAAGCACATGAAATCGGCAAGGTCCAAAAATATTTGGACACTGACACAATTTTCATAATTTTGGCTCTGTACGCCACCACAATGGATTTGAAATGAAACAACCCAGATGCAACTGAAGTGCAGACTTTCAGCTTTAATTCAAGGGGTTGAACAAAATTACTGTATGAAAGGTTTAGGAATTGCAACCATTTTCATACACAGTCCCCTTATGTTAGGGGCTCAAATGTACTTGGACAAATTAACACAAACATAAATAAAATGTTCATTTTTAATACTTTGTCAAGAATCCTTTGCAGGCAATGACTGGAATGCATGGACATCACCAAACGCTGGGTTTCGTCCTTTGTGATGCTTTGCCAGGCCTTCACTGCAACAGCTTTCAGTTGTTTGTTCGTTGTCTTCAGCAAGTGAAATGCATGCTCGATCGGGTTGAGATCAGGTGATTGACTCAGCCATTGCTGAAAATTCCACTTCTTTACCTTAAAAAACTCCTGGGTTGTTTTCGCAGTATGTTTTGGATCATTGTCCATCTGTAACATGAAGCGCCGTCCAATCAACTTCGCTGAATTTGGCTGAATCTGAGCAGACAAAATATCCCTATACATTTCAGAATTCATCTGGCTGCTTCTGTCTTCTGTCACATCAACAGTAAACACTAGTGACCCAGTGCCATTGGAAGCCATGCATGCCCATGCCATCACACTGCCTTCACCGTGTTTTACAGATGATGTGGTATGCTTCAGATCATGAGCCGTTCCAAGCCTTCTCCATACTTTTTTCTTCCCATCATTCTGCCTCAGGTTGATCTTAGTTTCATCTGTTCAAAGAATGCTGTTCCAGAACTGGGCTGTCTTTTTAGATGTTTTTTGGCAGTCTAATCTGGCCTTTCTATTCTTGAGGCTTATGAATGATTTGCACCTTGTGGTGAACCCTCTGTATTTGGTCTCGTGAAGTCTTCTCTTCATGGTAGACTTGGATAATGATATGCCTACCTCCTGGAGAGTGTTCTTCACTTGGCTGGATGTTGTAAAGGGGTTTTTCTTTACCATGGAAAGGATCCTTCAATCAACCACCACCCTCTTCCATGGACGTCCAGGCCTTTTTGTGTTGCAGTGCACACCAGTGCGTTCTTTTTTTCTCAGAATGTACCGAATTGTTGATTTGGCCACTCCTAATGTTCCTGCTATCTCTCTGATGGATTTATTTTTTTGCAGCCTAAGGATGGCCTGTTTCACTTGCATTTAGAGCTCCTTTGACCGTATGTTGTGGGTTCACAGCAACAGCTTACAAATGCGAATGCCACACCTGGAATCAACTCAAGACCTTTTACCTGATTAACTGATGAAGAAATAACAAAGGAATAGCCCACATCTGTCCATGAAACAGCTTTTGAGTCAATTGTTCAATTACTTTTGGTCCCTTGAAAAAGGGGGGGTTACATATTAAAGAGCTATAATTCTTAAACCCTTCCTCCAACTTGGATGTGAATACCCTGAAATTAAAGCTGAGAGACTGCACTTTCAGCCGATATTCATTATTTAACTATAACTTGAATATATTTTGGTTAATAGCCAAAATAACAAAACTTGTGTCAGTGTCAAATTATTTCCGTTCCTAACTGTTATTGGAGAAATTAAGTCATTCATATGCTGCTTAATCATGTTTCTTCGTAGAGTTAATTTTCATCACACATTTCAATTAGTGTTAAGTTTCACCACAAATTTCATCTGAGAGTTAAGTTTCATCACACATTTCATTTAGAGTTAATTTTCATCACACATTTCATTTAGAGTTAATTTTCATCACACATTTCATTTAGAGTTAAGTTTCATCACACATTTCATCTTTCAGTTAAGTTTCATCACACATTTCATTTAGAGTTAAGTTTCATCACACATTTCATCTGAGAGTTAAGTTTCATCACACTTTTCAACTTAGAATTAAGTTTCATCACACGTTTCATCTTAGAATTAAGTTTCATCACACATTTCACCTTTGAGTTAAGTTTCATCACACATTTCACCTTAAAGTTAAGTTTCATCACACATTTCATCTGAGATTTAAGGTATAACTAGCAGATGACGTTAGTAGCAGCGTATGTTTGACGTGTCTGCAGTTGACCTGTCTGCAGAGATAAACGATTTCCAGTGTCCAAGAAGCTGATGTTCCCTTGTACCATCTATCTCCACTCACTAGGGAGCACCTTGCCTATGGGTGATGAGTCGTCAACAAACATGAGTTGTATGTTCTGTGGCATCTGTGTTTTCAGTGTCTGAGGTTCAGCAGTCGTTGAGAAAAAGGCATGCCCTCACGACAGTCTCAGCTTTCTGTCGGGCAACTTCCAGGATTCTCTGTCTTACAACACAAATGCTAAAGCAAATCTCAGAGATTCTTCTTGCTTTTGAAGTTGTAGATCTACATGGCATTATCAAGACCAGAAGAACTTTGGAATAAAGTAATCAAGTCATTAATGTTGAAAATGAACATGAAGGCATGAAGGCTATTGTACAAACAAGCCTTGTTTTTGAACTGGGATGACAGAGCAGCATTTACAGTATATTACCTAATTATGGTTGCATCATGCTGACTTCCAGAGGGAATACCTCATCTTCCACAAACCATGTGGGATCAATGTTTGGGTCACTGCCAAAAACTCTCTCCTTGGTAACTATTTGAAGTCATAACACTCTCTTCCCAAGTTTGCAGGTCAAATCTGAAAAAGCACCCTGTCAATCAGTTCCAAAAAACAGAATAACCACACTGTCAGACAGATTTCTGGCCTTTTTGCTTCAAACACCTCATGTCTAGTACCATAAGTCAATAGTGTATTCACTGGAATAAGTTAGTCTTGTCAACAGAAATTTTAATTAGTTATTATTTTCCTGATCTAATTATTTTGAATTCCAGAATCATTGGGGGTATTCTTGGGGGTTGCTTTTGTCACGTCCCGTCCCAGCGCTGCCAATGCCTGCAAGTTTCCTCTGGTCTGTGTTTGTAAGGGTACAGACAACACAGTTCTAAGTGGCAAGGCTAGATGCCTGTTGTGAAGGAGGCAGAGAATTAGAAGAATTAGAGAGATGGGCTTGATTCTCTCTCTCTTTGAGACAGAGAGAGAGTCAGAGAGAGAGACTGGGAGAGACGTGTAACGAGATCAGGTGAATGTTCAGGGATTGGCCTCTGCTCCGTCTGCTCTATCAGGCTAAATGGTTCTATAATGACCTCATGTAGTCATCCTGCCAGGAACACTTCTAAAGACCTCCCCTAACACACACATCTCCTTTAACTGATTGAATGCAATACATACCCCTCCTTTCAAATGGTCTAATCCTAATCCCCAAGATCTGCAGGGACACAAATCAAACCACGGGACCCAGGGAGCGGTAGAGGATTACAAGAAACAGCTCAAAATCTGTCCTCCAGCAATTTTCAAACTTTTCCTGTTGAAAAGTGATATCCCAAGTATAAATACACTAAAGACAATTAACCTGTTTTTTTTAGACAGAACTGCAAAATAAAGGAGTATAGCATTCAAGTGTGATTGGCCTTCCCAATTGCTTAAGTAAGTATAGAGAATACAATACAAGACAACCCAATGTGCCATGTCAAACCTGGACCACCTATTGAGATGTGATGTTTGTTAAGCAAATCAGGATATTAGAGGAGGAGAAAGGAGACAAAGAGCTGCATTCTGGTACTAACCCACCTAATCCAACTTTCTTTCTTCCCCTCTCTCACTCAGTTTGTATGTGTTCAGAACTGATGTTACCCTGTATTGCTAACAGAAACCTGTAGAAAACTGTTAGTAACCTGCTCAAAATTCCATCCCTTTAGGACATGTATTTAAATAACCATAGAGGTTGGGTGTTAGCTGGGACACATTTCAATCCTTATGAGTAATCCTTACGAAGTTGAACATGGCACGTTTTTGACTGCTCAAATTACAGTGTAGTTTGCGTAAGTGATTTTGCAATTGTTTACATTAACGAATTTAATTGTTGATTTTGGGATTATTGAATAAGATTTTCATCTTTTCTTGCTTTCAAACGTGGAATTTCATGGCTGACTGAGGCATGGTAATGATTCTATTTATAGATTATTAGATTATAGATAAACAGCATATTACACATCCAGCCCAAAATGTAAGGTTTAAAGGAACTTTTTCCTGTTTGCAAAAGTCACAGACATCTTAAAGTTATAACAGTTCTTGTCAAACCATTTTCCTCCTTTTTGTTAGGTTTTCTGCTTGGAATTTTTTTTATTTGTTGTGTTGGCGGATAGGTCAAACAAACTATGTAAGCTTTCTACTGCAATGTTTACACTACACTATTTCTTCTGGAGCACATCTAGCAGGGATGGGATTCGTTTTTTGAAAAAAATTGTCTTAGGCAGGTTTCTACACTATCTTCCTTCCCTTTATTGCATTTCTTAGTAGCATACCTTTTGTTGGGTTTTGATGTCTCAGTTACAATATTGCTCTGTTCATGAAGGTTGGGAATTTGTCTGAAAGTGGTGTGAATGGGCTGAATGTTAACGCTCCAAGAGTGTGGGTTAAGGTTGGTTATAGAGTAGTCTGCCTTACTGCCGCCAAGGAGTGAGCTGTACCCACCACAGGAGCTCTCTCAAACCCTTCTGTAACTGTATTGACTGTCTGGTACTGTTAGTTATCATGTCTGGGTCTACAGGGGCATATTGCTAATGGAATGCTATCAACTCCAGCTAGGTATTCACCCACCTGTCTTCTAAGGTTATCTTTCAGTTCTTACATTTAGGTCACCAGAGACTAGTAGATGTCCATGAGTCTGGAAATGATTGACCAATCTAGAATGAAGAGTCTAAAGAGGGGGAAGTAGGTAGCACATATTAGGACTTTTTTCTCTGTTAAGAAATTGTGCTTACCTACCAGCTGCCTGTAACCAATAAGACAATCAGTGATCCATCTTCTTTACCATGTTTCTGGTAGAATTTTGTTGGTGAAGTCTTTGATTCTGCTCTTCAGGCCAAATGCAGAAGACCCCAGACCTTATATGTTCCAGAATGAAAAGACAGGGGTACTCCGACCACGTATTGTGGGTACTCCGACCACGTATTGTGGGTACTCCGACCACGTATTGTGGGTACTCCGACCACGTAAGGTTTTTGTTCCATAGGACGGTGTTGTTTTTGCGTGGTTTTGCAAAATGAGTGATAAGCGGCGCTCGGCGTCAGCAGAGGGCCAAGATGGGTGCAGGACTGATGTGATGCGGTGGTGAAGAAGCTGCAGTTGAAGGCATTCTCTTATAGGGTCCAGGCAAAAAGAGTGTTTGTTTTATTGACTCTGGACACAGACCACATGCATTTATTAATTTGTACAATTTGTACTCTTAAAATGTTCACCCGGCACAGAAGAGGCCAGAAGAGGACTGGTCATCCCTCAGAGCCTGGTTCCTCTCTAGGTTTCTTCCTAAGTTTCGTCTCGTTTTAGGGAGTTTTTCCTAGCACTGTTGTTGCTTAATCTTTTGGGTTTCAGGCTGGGTGTTTTGTAAAAGCACTTTGTGACAACTGCTGATGTAAAAAGGACTTCATAAAATAAATTTGATTGTATTAGTGTTGTGTGTGTGTTATCAATGTGTTAGTTGTTGAGATGATAACTGTGTAGGTACTCTGTACGTCTGAGTGTGTTGTATTAGTGTCGTGGACGTGTTATCAATGGGTTCTGAGATGACAACTGTGTAGACTACTCTGTATGTCTGAGTGTGTTGTATTAGTGTTGTGGGTGTGTTATCAGTGTGTTAGCTGTTAGGTCCTGATATGTGAGCTGGCACGTCCAGTCGATAGCGTGCAGCACCAGGGTGTTCTATCTTCTCTTCCTGTTCTCTTTGCTCTCTCTCTTCACTTCTTTCAATCTCTCTATCTTTCTATCTAATCTCTCTCTTTCTCTTTCACTCTCTCTTGTCCTTGAAAACATGTTTTTTCAGGGGCAGCACCGGTCCATTTAGATGGAGGCCCACGCATATCAAACACTGTAGGAGAGACAACAACGAATGAATGTAGTAATGCTCACACAAATATGATGACTCAAGATAGTGATGTAAAATTCTGTATTTAAAACAATGGAGCACAGTGTCTGTGATACTGCTGGGATAAATGGAATGCATCCATTGGTCTGGAGAGCAGGCAGGATATATAGCTGAACGTCTCTGGAATGTTGGATGTGTATATTAATGTGTGTGCATATGTGCGTGCCTGTGTGCGTGTGTACCTTAAGCTGTAGCTAAGTCACGGCTTGTGTTTCTCTGTGGTACACACATTGGCGTATTAACTAACATTAGGTGGAACCTGTATGACAACACACATCCCGGTTTCATATCCCTGGAGCGTGCAGGCACAAGCTCTGAGTGTCTTCCAGCTGGGACATGTTCTAGCTCGCAGACAACAGACTCTGCATTGCATTGCTAACAGCCGGGTAAAGTTAACCATATTGACGTATGGCCACTAATGCTAGAAGCTAATGCTTCCATCCACAGGTGCTAACGCTAGCCTGGACTGGTCGCAGCTGATTTATTATACCTGGAGCCAGGTAGAACTCAGTCTTTAATGAATGGGGCAGCTTTGGACAGGATACAATCAACCACTACTGAAGGTAGGAGGGGAGTGGAGGAGGGGACATGATGGAAAGGCAGTAGAAGTTCTGCTGACTTGGTAAAAAATTACTGCAGCGGACATCTATATCAGACATGTACCAGGTGGCAAAGACATCTAAATAATTCATTGAAAAGCAGGCACTAGGTACAGTGACAAACCCTATTACATTTAAATAGAATTGGATGTAAGTTAAGCCACTCACTTTAACTCCAAAGTTTCATGCAGACAAACTTCTTTTTGTTTTGTCTTAAACCTCGCCTGCAGCTTTTTGCTTTCACTTCACCCAGATATTCATGTCCTTTTGTCTTATAGACTTTTTTTCCCTGACCAAACATCAAATACCATTGTATGAATGTGATGTTCTTGTTGCTTATAGAGTCACTTGATTCTTATACAGCCTTTTTAAAGATTAATGTAGGTGGTATGAATATTATTAAGATCAAGATGAATAAGTGAAGATAGAAAGTGGTAGAGAATCCTGGACTGGAGGAAGTATAGTGTCATGGATGTGTTGAAAGACGGATGAGGATGAGGTATAACCAGACTGCTGTCAGACATCAAGAGATGATTGGGTTGTTTTATTGTGTTCTCCTTCTAACTAAATCCAGATGTCTGTCCCACTGATTCAACTGATATGGCAGAAAGTATGTGATTGTGTGTGTTTGTGGGTTTGCTTGCTAGTGTGTGAGGGAGATTGTGTGTGTTGTGACTGATGATCTGAGAGATAGACTTTCTTTCTCTCTCTCTCTCTCTCTCTCTCTCATTCTCCCTTCCTCTCTCTCCCTCCCTCTCTCTCTCTCTCTCTCTCTCTCTGATTGCGTGTGGTAAAAAGGATCCCAGCCTTATGTCTTCTGGGGTGTGTGTGCTCGTTTAGGGGAAAGGTGATGGTTCAGATTATAGTTTAGTGAGATACTCATGTACCCACACAGACCCCCCCCTCCCACGGATACACCCAACCCTCAACCTGACATCGTCCGTCCCTTTTGTCTCACCACCCCTCCACCCATCAGCCACGCGTCTAACACATAAACAAAAGCTCTCCCTCCCCCCTCTCCTTCCAGTCCCCGGTCTCTCTGTTCCCCCTCCTATTCATCCATGATGGACACACAATGGACAGGGAGAATGGAGGCTGTAGAGACCGAATGCTGTGTGGCCGCAGAGGGTTGATGGAGGATGGGATATTTTGTCACTCCAATTCCTCTAATTGGTCCTTTTTCTGGCCCAATTCTCCAACGTTACTTTTCTCAATCGGGTTTGGCAGGACGAGTAGCATTCACCTGTCTGTGTTCCTCACTCATGAAAATAGGGGTAAGTCGATTTGTGATGGGTTGGGGAGTTCTGGGAAGGCATTTCAACTACTCAGCCTACCAATGTAGTAAGAAAATTCAGAAAATAGTGAACACTGTGGTTTGGATAGAACATTTTATTATATGTTTACGTGACAATATTAAATTACCAGGTTTGTGTAATGTAATGTTCAATGATTGGTTAGCATTACCAGGT
>JACXGI010006085.1:21345-43695 GCA_016801175.1 Esox masquinongy | reverse complement strand
CCCAGTTTGAAGCAGAGGTAAGTAGACCCAGTTTGAAGCCGAGGTAAGTAGACCCAGTTTGAAGCCGAGGTAAGTAGACCCAGTTTGAAGCCGAGGTAAGTAGACCCAGTTTGAAGCCGAGGTAAGTAGACCCAGTTTGAAGCCGAGGTAAGTAGACCCAGTTTGAAGCCGAGGTAAGTAGACCCAGTTTGAAGCCGAGGTAAGTAGACCCAGTTTGAAGCCGAGGTAAGTACACGGTGTACTTTTGTTTAATGTCTCTCTATCGATTCCAGGTTTGAAATGTCAGCCAATTACTGACACACTGTGACCCAGGTCAAAAAGAACCCAGTGTCTAATTTCTTAACTCTGCCATATAATTCTTCCATTTATGACTTGATGATCTACATAAACACTCTAAAAGAGGTTTGTTGACATTGGAGCTACAAATTTTGAAACGGTGCTGGCTGATCTGTTCCTAGGACTATTATCTGTTCTTAGGCTAACGTAACACTGTCTTTATTATGAACAGATCCGCCAGCCCGTTTTCAAAATCAGGGGTAATGTGTGAGCCCAGGGTTCCAACTGAGTGATCTCATTGCCCTGTTGAGCATATAGAGGAGGAGTGAAATGTGGCCCTGACATGGATCATAAAGACACCATAATGCATAGCAGCCTTGTTTTGGTTCTCTCTCTCTGTTGCTCTGTGTGTGTGTGTCTGTGTGTGTGTGTGTGTGTGTGTGTGTGTGTGTGTGTGTGTGTCTGTGTGTGTGTGCGTGTGTCTGCAAGGTATGAGGGGATGATCTTCAAAACAACACACTTCCTACGACAGACGCTGACAGAGTGGAGTATATTAAAACTGATTGACAGAAAGGTACTCACTGCCCAACTTCTTCTATCACTGGAGCCGTGCACAGCAGGAATGTGTCTTCTATAGCGACTGGCTTCTCATCTAGGGAGACAGCCAGAAAACATCCCTTAAATAGGTTTAGTTTATCCAATCAGTCGCCGCGATCCTGCAACCAACCCTTGAACCTTGGGCTTACATGCTCGTGTTTGTCTGTTCCTTGGAGCACTGACATTGCTTGAATGCTACGACACTGAGTTAAGGTGTAGGTACTATTACTGGGGTGGGTGGTTGTCCCAACTACTGTACCTTAAGATGAACGCACTAATGGTAGGTTGCTCTGAGTTGAAAATACACGCTATACTCAGGGTAAACACGTGGAAAGTCTACAGTGAATTAAGTGTAGATTTTAGGAAGGTACTCACTAATGGTGACGGAGTCATTGACTTTAAAGCTGCACAACACCTGGTCTATGTTCCTGGCATGGAGGAAACCGTTCCCTCTCACCACCACCTGGAAACTCACTGGAAATAAGACACGGGTCCTTCAGGACGGAGTACATCCATGCAGTGATGTAATGTAAGCATAGTCTACAATCAAACCACCCATGACAATTTTTGTTAGCAAGATTGGATTTGTAACACTGGTAAAATGAAACCCAGATCAGATCACACGCTCAAACAACAGTTGGTTTTGTTGAACTTGTCCCTGTCTTGATTGGGAAATAAGTAATTCATCAAATGGAATTCCATTTGGCAGGCCAGCGTAAGTTAAACATGGAGATTCCATTTAGAGACACTCACAACACTCATTCCCTATGGGATTCCTGTCTGTTGTGGTCATTAGAGGGATTGGGTTGTATTCATCAGGCACCAAATGGAAAACAACTGACTGAAACAGCAAGGGACTACTTACATTAGTCTAAAAACAACCGGTCGTTTTAGCTCTCCCTACCAACACGTTTTGTTACGGTGTGCTCTAATGAATATGAGCCAGCTGAGCCCCAGGCCCAGTCAGTGGCCCCAGCTTGGCATTTTAATGGAATAAACACAGCACTTAAGTTTTAACAGGGAACTAGCATTGACTGGAATTGATCTGCTTTGTTCCTAAAAGGACCCCACCTCCTGCACAAACACTGGAGGGCTCTGCAGCTAGGATCTCAATACAGGACTTCTTAATGATCTGAAGGAGGAGAAGGAGAACATTAATTGAGTTAACTAGGTTAATATTGGCTAAACGTGACTCACAGTTTCTTATTCTATGTTGAAATAAGAGGCAGGTTACTACAGTTTGAGATCTACAGTAGCTGTTGGCTACACTGTTGACAACAGCTGTGTCTATTTAGTATTTTCATCTTCTCTCTTTCTTTGAAGGTAGGTTTCCCGTGCTGAGTTTATTTACCGAGTCGATCACTCCACGCAGGGCCACGAACCCGCCCATCACAGGAAACACATGCTCGATGGTGTCGGCTATGGTGGCCAGCTACAGGGGGAGGAAAGGACAGCACGTGTTATTTACACAGACCGGTGCTCCCTCCTGGCTCCCATCTCAGGGATCAGAGACAAACACACACAAATACCATCTCCTACTGCAAAAAGGATATAGCATCTCTACGCCTCCATCTCTCCGTGCATGACCAGTTTTGGGGAAAACCGTACATGGGTAGGCACACTTAGAACCACCAAGTAGTTAGCCAGGTCCTGACGTAGCGTCGACATTGCACAAAGGCCTAAACTACCTTGACAGATGGAGATAGTACCGCATGTTATGTCCAGGAAGTCGAACGACGGATAGAGCCGATCAGTAAACAAGTAAAACACGGCACAACTCTGAATTATCCTTCCCAGTTAATACGGTAATTGTTTGCAGGGCCAAAATGCCCAATTCTTCTACTCCTACAGCTCAGCCTGGCAGATGAGTATCCGCTTCAGAAATTCAGGTTCAAGATGTGTCTGTCAGCGGCCTGGCACCCTGTACACCACTGTCATCTTGCCCCTGAAGCCGAGCAGGGGTTGGTCCCGGTCAGGGTTCTGTCTCTAAATGGAAGACCAGATCCTGCCGAGAGTGCTGTTGGAGGGCCGGCAGCGGGACAACCTTCTGTCTGGTCTAAAGATTAAATCTGAATGCCCCAGGGCAATGAGGGGGGAGATTGCCCTGCATTACTCTGCAGTCACAAATAAGTCCTTGGGTAACACTTTATTTTAAGAGTCCCTAAAGTGTGCCTGTAGATGCTCTACAGATTGCCTACTGACCATCTGTAACATTTTAACAAATTACCTACTAACCCTAACCCTTGTCTATATCCTAACCCGAACCTTTATTCTATACCTAAGCTTAGCCCTTGCCCTAAACCTAATTCTAAACCTGACCCTAACCTTAACCTTAGCAAGCAGTTTGTTGAAAGTTTGTTGATAGGATTACTATCCATAGAATATCTACAGGTATTAGAAAATTGGGACTCTCAAAACAAAGTGTAACCAGTCCTTGGCTCTTATTGAATGAGTAACTCTAATTTCCTTTCTAAATTCCTAACCTGGCCACATTTCCATCATGGCAAGCCTAACTGCCCCATCTAAGTTCTAATTTGCATACAACACTCCTCAATGCTCTAACAGCTGATGTTATTAGATTTCTGGCAGAAATTGGTTCAGTCAATTGCTATTATTTTGAATTAGGTAGATAAAATTATAGGATATATAGTCTACCAACAGTTTACCAAATAGTCATAGCATATATTGTAGTAATTGGAGAGAAATAAGATTTAGTAGTATACTGCATGCAATTGTAATTTTCTACTTTGAACCTATGTGGGAGCCGAACATGACTCTGTTTCAGTGCTAAACCCTGACCTGTGTCTCGTTGAAGTCCTTCACTCCAACACAGTACACCATGGCTCCCAAGGAACGGCTTCTCTCTGCCTGTTTGGGACAAAGCAGGAATCAGAGAATGCTTCCTTACTTCAGCTAACGGGGGTAACGGGTGAATGTGGTGGTCCTTTACGTGTACCTCCTGTTGTGCCGTGACGAGTTGGTATTCATTCAGCTCCCCATCCGTCAGGGCAATGATAACACTTGCTTGTCCTGAAACAGAGAACCCAATAAATGTTGTGATTCAAGCTTGCTATTTCCAAGAAAATTTGAGAGATTTTTTTTTAAATAGGTGTATATCTAGTGTTGCATGTCCGTGGATGTTTACCAAAGTTTCCCTGGTGTATCTGCTCATTTGCCTGAAAAGAGATTATTATTGTGATGTTGTTGTTCAATATAGTAAACTGGTTTATAATGGCTGATAAAATAAGAACCACGGAAGGAAGGGATACGTACCCTTTCCAAGCCCAGGTGCATGAAGGTGTCTCCCCCAGGTATCTCCCTTCTCAACACATTCAATCCTTTCCTAATCTCCACCCTGACAAACAACACATCACACATCAGGGAAAATGTCCTTGTAGCCTGCCTGAAGGTCATCACAAACTGAAACAGATAAAACCTTAGAGGGCTTCATCTCTTCTACTTCAGAGTCCTCGTTCATCACAATTGATCAATACTTCAAAAACAATATCGCCCAACACAATATCTGTGATTAAAAACCACCTCCACATTATGAGCCCTTAGTTTAACCCCTTTCTTAGAAAAACACTGAAACGCAATGAGACACTACTGTATGTCTGTGTACAATGCAATATAATAAGTGCATTTATGCGTGAAAATATCTGTTTGAGGTTCAGTATGTCCCCACTTTTAATTAAACTGTATGCCTGACAGATTGGCCTGTTCCCTACATTTACAATACGTTTTCACATTCCCCTATATGGAGATCACATACTTTACGTAATTTGGCACGCAACCAATGTTAAAGATAACCTGTTTTCCGTCAGTTCCATGAGAATGGTTCCTCTGGTTGAGAACACAATGAAGGACATTCTCAACATGGGGCTGTAAAACAACACACAAACACAATGGTTAGAAATGTTGAGACATTATACATTCCATTTGACAAACTTGTAAGTAGCCATACTATGTTTGAACTCAAGCATTAAACATACAAACACAAATCATTAATTTCAGTAAATTATCGTGTTTTGGCATCAAAATGTACCTAGCACAGGTATTTTAACATAACAGAGGTACATTAACATAAATCTGGGGTTCGGGGTTTTGAGACTGATGAGATGGGGAAAACCATACCACATACTGAGGTAGCTTACTGGCAATTGACATAAGGGCTGTAGCTAACTAGATGACAATTAAATATCTTGTACAAATTTGTTTTTCAAAGATGATCTCTCGACCTGCTGTTATGTTCACAATACATGCCATTTCTGCTGTATAAGTGATGGGGGGAAGTGATGTATTTTTCTTTAAGCCATATTTCTGGAGGAATCAAAACATTATAGGCCAAGCAGCAATAAAGATGTTTGTTTTTGTTGCTATTTTGCTATTACCAAATACCACAACATGTTATTAAATTATTTTTCTATTCTGTTTTCTTACCTGGTGAACTTTTCAGCTAGATGCTCCACAAAGGAGTAAATTTCCACCCAGTGGTGTTTCACACTGCCAGATCTAAGAAAAATAAAACAGAGGAATACTTACACACTAACTACAAATTCCTACTATGGTATTTGAAACCACACAAGAAACATTTAACAACTGCATATCCAAAACTCCGAAAGCGTGTACTATTTCAAAAAATACAAACACACAAAATCATAACCAAGATTATTTAATAAGTTGATTGGCCAAACAATGTGTCATGGAAGAAATACAATGACTCTACAAGCCATTTGAACATATACACTAGAATCTTCACTGACACTTAATCAACTACATTCATTAGAGGCAAAGAGGAAAGTGGGTTGGGACACATCTGAGGACCAAGTCTGTCACTAAGCAACCTGCTCAGCTAGGTCTCTGGGGGCTGAGGAATAGGTTCTCCCTGAGGAACGGTTCTCCCTGAGGAACCATAGCAATATTATCCCGCATGTTCTCCACAGAGAAGAATTTAATTTCCTCTCTGCACCATGTTTGAACAGCCGGAAGTAACCTGACCGGGACAGAATGGGGGTGGTTGTAACTGAGGTATGAAACATCGGAAATTATCTCATTTATAACATGGAACTAAACCAGCCCTGTTAGCCAATGAATGAATCAGTAGCATAAAATAGGATGCTGCGGCTGACAGAGCTTTACATAGATGTTCATAGTCAAAGTTATAATATGGGGCCAGGCATAACATTAACTTGTTTTCCCAGTTTAGATTCAGTACTGATTCCCTTGTATATATTTATCTTGTTGTTGTAAAGGATATACAGATACGATTTATTGATTATGTTGAGTATATTCTTATATTCTTTCTTATTCTTATAAGATATTTCCCTCAGATTATAATGTTTATTAATCAAACTAACTTGAGTTCCTAGCACTTTAAGGCATTTCAAAATAAACAAAGTTTGTGGCGGAGACCAGTGAGTCTGACTTAGATGTTGGACAAATGTGCTGAATAACAGTGATCATCTAACCAAACTTTTGGAGTGTCCTGAACTGAAGGAAGAACCAATCTGTAAGGCATGCAGTTTCTGTCATTACAAGCTCAAAATGTCTTATTCTATGCGCTGTACAGGAATACATGGATAGTGTTTCTGTATTTTTCTAAGACTGGGGTTAAGCTAAGGACTCACGCCTTAGAGTTTTTTTGCATCACAATGGATATTATTTGTGTTGGACAAGACTGTTTTCTGAGGTAACAGGCAGTCGCGGGATTGTGGGGCCAGCTTGCAGTTTCTTCACCTGTATAAACATCATTAGGAAAGGAAGTGGCTATTTTCTTGTGAGATCCTTGATGAAATTTCTTGAGGTTTTTTTTCTTTGATCTAATTTTAATCAACTGAGTCAAACCATAACAGTTCAAAGGTTTGGGTTCTGTCCAGATAAAAGGTTTTGGAAGTTGTTAACACGAGCCTGAACAGCTTTGTTGACTAAAATAACTGAGCCCTTGGTGACAGAAGTTTAAGATTACGTCATACGAAAAGATAACTCTGTTTCCTTTTTCCTAGTGTTATAGAATTGATAGATCCTCTGACTGTATGTACATGATATGCATGTTTGTTCATTACGAAACTTATTTTGGAAGTCATGGAAACTTAGAGATGGATAGAGAAGGACAAAGAGAGTGTGAGAGAGAAAAAGTGTGTAAGTCATGAGCATGCAGGGTATGGCTGGGATAATTAAAACAACGTGTTGGCTTTTTAGTGTCTCATCAGCTGGGTGAAGCTGAAAAGACCTACCGATGATCACCAACCACAAGTCCAGTTTCTTGTCTGTCAGCCCACACAGAAGACAAAGAAGCTAAAATAGTTCAGTAACAAAGAATTTCAGGGACCTGTGAGGTCAGTTCCTTAGCCAAGCCAGTTCCTTAGAAATCTGTCCTGGGGAATAACAGACTGAAAACATAACAGGAAGACTATAGGCTATGGTCTTAAGACTGTGACCAATGGCCAGGCTATGTGTCTGGTTCACCAAAGCATTGAATTTGATTACTTTACTGTTTCAAAACATCTTAGGACACTCAGGGAGCTAACATGCACCATTACCGTCTAGCACGTAAAGCAGACGTTGCCAAGACTGTGCTAGATGTCAGAGTGACGGCTGGCGTGTAAAGAAGTAAAAAAAAGAATTTATTAAGCCTCTCTTTCTGCTGACTGTGCTAGACTGCACAGCTAAAATCAGAAAAATGAAGTGAGTCAGTGGGAGAGGAAGAGTGAGAAAAATAGAGAGAGAGGGGAGTCCAGTCGTTCTGGCCCAGTGTTCTGGTCTATGAAGGGAGTCCAGTCGTTCTGGCCCAGGGTTCTGGTCTATGACATGTGGGAAAAAGCTCTGTCAGACCAAGCACTCAGTAAAAGATGATGGGCTCTGCTCTCACGCTTCTATAAGTGTTGAGAGGAAAATCCAACACCATGAAGTTACAATGTCGCATTCCAGCTGCATGGTGAGAACCACCCCAGTCTGCAACCAATGATCTTACTCCTATTTAACTGACTATGCACAGGGATTTGTACGGTGAAACCACTAACCTACTTTTGCTTCAGGCCTACTTGCTGTATCTAGGCCCCATCTCCACATCACTCACTCCTTCCCTTGCATATTTCTTTGCTCTCTTGCTCTTTTTCACATTATTCTCTAGTTGTCTTTTGGTGCAATATTTTTTTTCTCAAAATAACTAACTGCATTTTAACCTTCAAAATGACTGTCTGGCTCTGGCCTCCAACACACCGGGGATTCTAGGCAGTATGATAACTTTTAACAAGGCATTAATTCCTACAAAGAACATCTGCCAAAGGTGACTTGATTCTTTATGGAGGCCAACACAACACTATGGTCCTGAAGAGAGAAAAAACACATTCCACAGTGAGAAGGCTTTGACATGTTTAAATTATTTATAGAATCCAGCTGTAGTCCGCATGGCTTGACTTTACAATGATCATGACTTGGTGCCGAAATTCAGTGTTGGCTTTTGAGAAAAAAAAAACATTACGCAATGATCAACATTCTTGTGAAGACTGATGAAGATTTAAAAAGGAACAACAAGTGACAAATGGCTGCAGCTCCTACCGAGAAAACACATGTGCCAAACATTACTGCTTCCATTGGTTCTCAGAAAACAATGTTTTTAAGTAGGTTAATTGATACCATACAGCTGAAGAGATCTCCCAGAGCATCAGGGCTTCTGACATCATGAGCTTGTATCATATAAACAGTGAATGTCTCGTGGGACAGAGATGTTGTCCGCTGCAAGTGGTGCATGCGGATGTGGCAGTGATAGGTAGGGCAAGGAAGTGATATAAGCAGACCAAAAGTAGAACTAAAATGTTTATGTCCATCTGATGAGCATCAGCTACAGTCTTAGGAAGGGAACGTGTTTTTAAGGATCTTTATTGTGCGGAACATTAGGCATCAGTACTGGTTGGAGGTGATTGAAACCTGACTAAAACAATCCCTCTGTGTTGAGTTCCCAATAAAACAGCAGGTTAGGGCTTACCAGTCTGATTAGGTACAACATCATAACTTAGCAGACCACCGTACAGGGACATTCTCTTTGATCCAGCATCATTTTGGAGCCTAGCAGTAATATTTCAAGATCCCCATTTGGTCTGTTTTCCTTTATTCATTGACCACTTGGCTGTGGGAGATATTTTCCATAAGCTAGTTGTGGAGCCCACGGGAGTCATATTCACATAACATGAGACAAAGTTGTTGTAGCCCAATTAAGCATGAGAGTGGCCAGGGGTTTTTTCCCTACCTGACCCAAAGGCAAAAGACAATGGGATCTAACAGTTTTTCCTGGTCCTGGACCTGTAGAAAAGGTATGTGCTCTAAACTTAAACCAGGAAATGGTCTGGGCATCTCATAAACACCTTAGGCCTGAGGGATGAGGGGATGTCACTAATGAGCATCCGGTTGTTTGAAGTCAGGAACCTCAGTTAGTAGCACCGACATCATCCGCATCCATCGCCACAAGTTTACAGAAGTAATGTAGAATTCTATAGCATTTTAATCCAAAAACTTCCTTGAGATGTGTATGAACACACGAGAGCTTATCTAAAACATAATAAAATTGTATCTATTACGGGTAAATAAAGGGTAGGCTATAGCAGGATATAAAGCTGTAAATTGTCTACATTTCTCATGAGACCGTAAGATGCCTGCTATAGGTCTACAGTAAGATGTTGTAACAACAAAGAATTCTTCAACAAAGAATGTAAAGGACTTACATTCCCATAGGAAGAATCCAGTGTTTTACCTTAAGTCTTAAAGTTGAAAAAGATGTGGACATGGCAAAGCACTGGCAGGCATGAACATACATGCTTCCTCCTTTAGAGAAGTAGATGATCATTCATACTGCCTATTCAGCAAACTTTACCTAGAGTCAGCTTCCTACTGCGTCACCACACAAACATACCCAAGCACCCACGCCCGCACACACAAAAACACACACACACACAACCGCACGTACACACACAACACACACACAGACAAACAAACACACTATTGCCTTTTTAGCAACAATGTGAAAATATGTTAATCAAGTTTTTGGGAAGCGCACAGTAGATTCTGGGAGAAGTTTCTATCCATGGAAACATACGGGACAGACTATTGGCTACATACACAGCTGGAACAGCTGGAATAACGGATTTGCATGATACAAGTTCAAATGCACTAACTTTGTTCTTTCAACTTTTCCTTTATTTAACCAGATTGGCTTATACATCTCAGTACAAAGGTACCTCGGATGGATTTATTTATGTAGTAGCCTATCATAAATGGCATGCAGTACTTACTTGTCAAGCACAAAATACAAGTCGAAAGCGCCTTGACATGTACTTTCCTCTTCTTCTACTTCTTGTTCCAGTTCATCATTTGCATATGCTAAAGTGAACATCAAATATCCAAGAACAAGTAGGGCAAGATACATTTTCCCCCGAAACCTCGCCATCTTTCCCCTCAAGAAGGTAAATTCCTCCAAACGTTCAATGAGAAGAAATAAATGCCGTCCCCAAAGAAAGGACTTCTCTTAGCAGAGATGCCAAAAACTGACAAAACAACAGACGGTCAAAGCCGCGTCGTTTTGTTGGGCTCAGTTTCCAAACATTCCCGACCGTCTATCCAGGGAAATATTTGATGGGTGATCTGTTGCAAAAATACAACACCATTAAGCTTTCGGCACTTTGTTCTCCAGGAAAAAGTATTACTTGGTGCTCCGAAATTCGTTTATATTGCCATCATAAAAATATCGCCGTTTTAGAAACACATCCAAATGTTTCAATGGGTAGCCTATAGATAATTCATAAAAACTATTTGCTGTCAAATTGTCGAAACAAATTTTTATTAAAAAAAAAAGGAAATGGAGTAGGGCAGAGATGTTAATAAGAACGAAGAGCTTGAGACAAACTTGGCTGAAATGAACCAGGTTTCATATTTCTGCCTAGAGAAAAAAAAGGGTCAGGATTCCATCTTGCGCCTCCCTCTCCAGCTAACTTTGGGAAAACAGGCCTATGCATGGACAAAGAAGTGATGAGCTGAATTCTACTGATGTGGTAACATCAAAATCCATTCTGTCCTGAATGTTATTGTATCCTAACTCAACTCGATTGGAAATATAAGTAATCAAATATTTGCTACTATGTAATTACTTAGGATTTATAGCCTAGGTTGTATTTGTTCGATGAACCAGTTAACTCATTGTGAGGCCTGTTAATTTCGCGTAAGAACAACAAAGGCATGAAAACACTCGAAACAACACCATAGTCGTAGATAAAACGCAACGCTGACTACGTTGTTGGCGGACCATGCACAGGTGTATGCGCTACGTTAACACACCTGTACGTTGCCACGGCCTAGACAAGCAAAACGACAGCTGTTGCTAAAAAAAATGATAAAAAAAAGTCGTTTTAGCACGACCATCCTTCACGTGTGATAATATCGGGATGGTCTGTGCTGCTGTGGAGAAAGTTTAAACACTGTAACCACTTTGTTACTTTTATTACAGCATGTCTACATTGCAAGGTCATACGCAAAATGTCTCAGTTACCTTATGCAATCCAAATTCATGTGTCTAGGTAGAATAAAAACCTTACTCCCTTGGTTAGCCTAATTATGCTGTAGGCCAAAACAAGCATTAGTAAGTCTTAACTCTTGTTTACTGGTTCAACCAGTTATTTGCCATTCTGAGGTGAGGTGCCTGCAGTATGTAATTAACATGTAATTACACATTTATAACGCTATTCAATTACTGGGATTCACACATGCTGTCATATTTTCATCTCTCAATTGCCTACTGAGGGTTCTTACTGTAAACAGAGAAGAGCCAAGCATGTAAAAGGTGTATGTCCACAGTATTTAGAGCCTAAGCCATAGCCAGCCAGCTGTTGCTAGTACCACACGAGTCAGCTCTAAAGCAAAGTTACGCCTCCACAGATGGGCAAAGCAAGCATTACACAATTAAAGGGATGACTGCAGGAATAGTGGACCCATTGCTCAACATGTTTTTTGCTATTGATTACTTTCCCCATTTCTGTAATCTGATAATTGTAAGACGGGTATACTTTTTCCCAGCGTGTGTTCTATAATAAATCATGCATGCAGTACATATACACACACCCACACATGCACACACACACTGGTATGGATGCACACACAAGCACAGGCATACACACAGGGCCAGCCTCTCGTACCATTGATGTAGCTCCATTGTGACACAGTGAATATGTTTTTTTGCATAGTGACACTATTTGGCATGACTGGCCCTAGGCAAGAGTTTGTATTTCATTAAAACATAATAGTGAATGAGGGCCTGCTATGATCCATAATAAGCAATCAAGAAATACCATTGATCAAACAAAGAAGTTGTTTACATTTCAAAAGAGAAACAGAAGAAAGTTCTGTTTCTCTTTTGAAATTTTTGAAACAGACAAGCGTCCATGACAGTTGATGTACGCATTTGCATATGAACTGTTTCAGATGTGCTTTGCCATCTAGATGCTAGGAGATTAGCAGAGTTTAGAGTTCAGTATAGTGTCAGTGCTGTATGTTAGGGGGAAGTGGGTGACTGGATCCTGCCTGCACACTTCCTAAACCTGGATTAAAGTAGGACTTCGAAGGACGGCAGGTGGCAGCTAATGATCCGTCTTACGGATCGTACTGTGTTGCGGTTTATCTCTGCAAAGGGAGGATGCGGAGATAAACCAGATGAAAATGGAGAAGGTGAGGATGGGCGTGGTGGTTGATGTGTGGAAGTGGATCAGGACATACAGAGACGTTTGTTGTGTTTTTAATTGCCTCAAGTGGTGCATCCATTTATGACCCCTGCTTGGCAGTCCTCCCAACTAAGTTTGTGGGAATAATTGTCCTTAGGACAATTGAATGATTCAGCTGAACAAACACCTGTGGTCTCAGTCCCAAGAGAGAGGTGATGTCCAGAGTGGTTTTATCTGCAAACGTAAGTAGTTTGACTGATGCATTGTTGGAGGTACATTTGTTTTTGTCGAGGGAATTGACGAGGGGGTGAACACACATCTTTGTAGTGCTCCAGTGCTGAGGCATGAAGAGTCTCATAAGTACATATGATTGCTTATATGTTGTGGACTGTTGGTCAGGAAGCCACTGATCCACTGACAGATGGAGCTGGACCCATTCAGCTCAAAGAAGATTGTAGTAGTTCTAGAATCCACACACAGTATCCTTGCATTCGTCTTTGGGTTGTTGAGTTATTTGAGGATATAGTGGAAGCCCTTGTTTATACATTTGTCCACAGACCTGTTGGTTCTGTAGACAAACTGCAGTGGGTCAAAGAGGTTGTCTGTGACAGTCTTGAGATGGTAGAGGACTAAGTGCACAAATGTTTTCATGATGACCAAACTAATTGCTACAGGTCTGTAGTTGTTCAGACTGGACACTGGTTTATAGTGGAACAATGATGGAAGATTTGAAACAGGGAAGAACCGTAATTCTCTTTAGTAATTATGTCTTTGAAAACAGGTGAGAGCTGATCTCCACAGTGTATTAGTCTGTCCAGGCCGGCGGATATTGAGGAGATCGTTCTGTGATAACAAGAGAGTTACTCAGAGACAGCATGTTTAAACTCAGAAGGAATATTGGTCTGTAGGTTTTTAGGAATAGGATAAGGTCTCCTGAGACAATATGGAGAATTGAGGAGGGGATGGCAGATCTGGGCAGGTTGTCAGGTAACTTGAAATCCTTAGTTGCAAGATTTAATCTAGAGATCGGGGGAAAAGATAGTTGTGGGAACATACAAACAACCACTAGCTGGCAATTAAAAAAATGTTACGGGAGATAATCAATGGCGAGATATGTGTCTTCCAAAGCATATCCATTGAAGTTTTGTTTTTTATGCTGATTGCTCAAGCAGGAAGTCTTTACCAGAAACCTTACCCGCTGGAAGAAAACTTGATTGAGTTTACAGGGGCCCAAACCCCCAGAAGGAGTTGCTAGAACACAAAGAGGAAAAGCAACCAAATTTGATTCCCCAAACTCTGACCATGGGCACCACCCTCTGAGGGACCCCTGGGCTAATCCACAAGCAGAATTTAAACCCTGGCATTGCGATGACATAGCTACAATACTTTGACAAGTATTAATTCCCCTTTCTGCACAATTTGTTTTGTTATAGACTTCAAAAATAATTGATCAAATAACATTTTTGGGCCATCTATCTACAATGGCTCTCGAAAGTATTCACTTTTACACATTTTATTTTGTTACAGCATGGATTTTATTTAGGTTTTTCTTTGCCACTGATCGACACGAACATTTCCATAATGTGAAAATGAAAAATAAAATATAAAAATTGTTCCTAATAAATCACAAATACATAACAGAAAATAATTAATTGCATAAGAGTTCACCCCATTTAGTCACTATTAAGTAGAGACACCTTTGGCAGCAATAACAGCTATGACTATATTTGAATAAGTCTCTACCAGCTTTGCACATATGGACACAACAATTTTTGCCCGTTTTTCTTTGCAAAATTGCTTATGCGCCATCAGGTTGGATGGGGACCTTTAGTTAGCAGTAATTTTCAACTCTTTCCACATATTCTCAATATTCAATTGAGGTCCTGTCTTTGACTGGGCCACTCCAGGACAGTGGCATTTCTAGAAAATTTTACATGGGGTAGCAGAAAAGGTGGCAAGTTGAAATTCAGGGGTGGCATATTGTTCCATTGTTGGTTATGTCCACTTTATTCATACCAAGCCAGCTACTGAAAATGGACAGTGTAATGTCTTGCTAATAAATATCATACATGTTCTACACTTTGATGTTTATGTTTTCAAAGTTTGGTACGAGTCTTTCGATTGTGCAAAATCTCCATGAGACATACAAATTGAGGGAAAAGATGCAGTATTTTACTTGGACACATTGTTTATATTATTCTGCCAAGTGCAGAAGCATAAATCAATGCATCCTGAAAATGAATGCCTTACATTGCTTGAAATAATACACAAACACTAAATATAGACTGCTGAGGTTATAGAGTAGCAATTTAATATACTAGCAACTGTTAATCCCATATGACCACGCATCACTTTTTGTTGATGTTATATAGATGTCCAGTGATGTCTAATTTAGAATTATTGTAGATAAACCTTAACTTTCTCCACAGATGAAATTAACAATTTAATTATGGATAGCAAGCTACATCAACGTTATTCAATACCCTTTGCTAGCTATCAGGACAAGCATTACATGGCAATGATGGCAAGCTACTTCATCTGCATCTTCATCTAGCTCGCGCTCTTTACCAATAATATTGACGATTGCATTACATTAGCTAGTAGACGGTATCAGACATATCTAAACTATAATAAATGGCTGCTGCTAATGCAAGATCATAAGATTATACGATACATTTTGTATCGTATATTTCATAAACATGTGCTGCAGTACCTTCTTTCATTACTGCTAGGCTAGTCTAGTGTGATCTTGATTGCTCAGTTGCATAGAACACCATGAACCGACGCCCGGTGTTTTCACTGTAAGGGAGGGGGAGCAGCAAGGTGACAGGAGCAGACGGACTCCGGGACTTAAACATTTTACGTGGGAAGGGTGGACTCAAAGGTATTTCAGCGGGTTACAATAGAGATTAACGACAAAAGTAGAAAAAATATAATACGACTCAATAAAAATAAATAGGAGTATATTACAGCAGACACACCTGACAACTAGGGTAGAAAGACATTTTTTTTGCTGCCACCCCGGTGGTTTTGCCTATGCCACACTAGACTCGAACTCGCGGTCCTCTGCTTCGTAACATGTGAGCTCCTTTATGACAACCTTCCAAATTTTTAAGCTAATACAAAATGGTACCTTCTGTATAGCTCGTTGTCAACGTGGTGCTGCTTAACAGTTATGCTTCCTCCGCTGTCGGTCCGCTCCCATGGTGGGGCGCACACTGGGTGCGAACCCGCTGCCTTCTGCTTCGCAACACAGGTTATCACCCATGACACTGTTGGAATTGTTAAACAAATCGGCAAAATTTAAAGCTAACATTCTGTTCATACAGTATTCCATATAAGGAAAACAGATTCCAAGTGACGTCACACACCGTTGTTGTGGCTAGGACAACTATGTCCATTGCTTAACACAGGCTGAAACTAAATTTTACATTTTTAATGATTAATCTGTAAACAATGTTAACATTCTTAGATGAGAAAAGGCATCTTTTTGACATTTTACAACTAGTTAGCGAACTTTACCAATAATATTGACGATTGCATTACATTAGCTAGTAGACAATATCAGACATATCTGAACTATAATAAATGTTTGCTGCTAATGCAATATTAATTTTCAAGATTAATCTTTAAATAATGTGCAGCAATATCTTATTTCATTACTGCTAGGCTAGTCTAGTGAGATCCTGACTGCTCAGTTGCTAAGACTGTCACGACATGGACCTGCGCCCGGTGTTTTCACTGGAAGGGAGAGGGAGTAGAACAGTGACAGGTGCAGGCGGACTCCGGGACTCAACCATTTTACGAGGAAGGGGGGACTCAAAGATATTGGAATGCGTTACCATAGAGATTAACAACGTAGGTAGAAAAAATATAATAATATTCAATAAAATTAAATAGGAATATATTATAGCAGGCACTCCTGACAATTGAGGTGGCGAGTGGGGTGGAAAGAAATTTTTTCCCGGTGGTTTCGCCACCTTTTTATTTTTAAGCCATTTCATATGGCTTTGGATGTATGTTTGTGGTCAGTGTCCTGCTAGAAAATAAATCATCTCCCAATTCCCAGGTCTTTTGCAGACTTCAGCAGGTTCACTTCCAGGATTTCTCTGTATTTTGCTGCATCCATTTTGCCCTCAATCTTCACAAGCTATCCAGGCACTGATGTAGAGAATCATCCCCATAGCATGATGCTAAAATCATGTGAAACACCTTGATTGCACACAGGTGGACACAATTTAACTAGTTACGTGACTTCTAAAGACATTTGGTTGCATCAAAGCTCATTCAGGGGCATCATATCCAGTGGCGTCGGACTCGGGGGAAAAGGGGTACTAAATATATAGGGCCCTAACATGTAGAGGGGCCCTTGAAAATGTTTGAATCTTATATCAGAGACTGCCTATGTATAGGGCCCAGAATTTTGTGCTCCACCCTGATCATATCCAAGTGAACACTTAAGCAATCAAATATTTCCTGTTTCACATGTGTAAATTAATTTACAACAATTTGCAGATGTTATTTTTCACATGGATGTTATGTACTTTTTTGTAACTCCTAATTAAATCTATTTTGATTTCATGTTGTAAAACAGTCAAATGTGGAAAAGTCCAGAACTTACTGTACAAACAGAACTCGATATTGACATAGCAAAAACATGTTTTTTGAAATGTGTGCCATTTTTTTTAACTAACACAACGTGGTCCTCACAAGTAAAGTAATTTGTCTTCACACACGTACACGTACACACACACAGACACACAGACACACACACACACACACACAGACACTCATACACACTATAAACTTAAGCTAGTGAATACAGTATGTGATCGGACTGTTTATCATTTCCTCATGAGATACAATCAAATAAGTACTGTAGCAATTTATAACCTCGCAAGGTTATATGTAGAATTTTAGTTCTAAATTTCATCATGCAATGTCTTATTTATTCTGTTACACATCAGCTGTACTGCCATCTTCTGGATGTAACAGATATGCATCTCACTGGTTGAATAAAACTAGACATTGTAGAGAGACAAAGGATTCACTGTACCACTGCCAACAAAATGCCAATAAAATCTGTTTATTACAGGCCAAATTAAAGGAAGCAACCAGAATGGGTAGATGTTCCTTAAACTGACAGGTTTAATACATTGATAATTGCTTTGGGAATGTATAAACTGATCCCAGTGAATAGTTCCAGTGAAATGCTGTTGCTGCTTAAAGAGAAATCCAATTCCTTTGACTACACTCACTGGCTTGTTGTTCCATTTTGAGACAAAAATGTGTTTGGCGTTGCATCATTTGAAAACAACACTTGGTTTTCCTGCTCCCGTCCTAACCTCTGTTATGAAAACACATGCACGTTCCCATTGCCTTTATCGTATCCTGCCATTGGAATTGATACAACCGAAATGATCAAACCCTCATATGGACAGTCAATATGTATGGACACAAAACCTTCTCCCATACAGAGCAAAAAGACACTGCATGATATTTAAGAGCGCTCCCCATCAGACAGAACAATTTGTTTGTAAAGATCCACCCGCCACTTGACATTATATTACAGTATTTTAAAGAAATGCAGATATGTCATTAAAACATTTTCAGCATTTGATTCAATGCACCTTTTTGAAATTTAATGTTCCTACGCAATTCACAATTCACATTGATTTTGATAGCCAAACAAGTAAGTTGTTTTGACATTGGTCATAGCCACAAAGCCACGAGTCACATTTCAGTATACCGTCTCAATTACTTGCACTTTCTTAAATCCTTCTACAATCACAGTAGTTTCCAGAAGTAAAGCCTATAAGTAAAAAACAACCACAATCCTGTTCAGAATCTCTCACATTTTCTAGCGAAACACTACCAACAGGCTACATAAACCAGGATTAGGTGAAGGGGCTGGGTCAGACTGGGTCAGTGAAGTGCGTCGAACTGTGCCCTACGTACTTTGCTCGTCTGAGAACGCAAAATCCCCGAGCCCCTTTCGCCGTCAACGCCCCCGGTAAGGGAGTTCACTTCTTTGCGCCGGTGAAGTGCTTGTTGAGGATGCCCTTGGCAGTGTCCAGAGCTGCTGCGGCTGGCACGGGGATGTGAGGTGTGACCCCGGCCCCCTCCCAGGCTGTACCCTGGGCTGTGTCAGAATGGGTGGTGGGGATGCTCAGGAACACATCACTCTCCCCCACGTGGAAGGTCTCGGCGGGGTGGCAGGCGCCGTTGCTGGTCTCGCCGATGATCATGGCGCGGCCATGCTTCTTCATGATGTAGACAAACTCCTCGGCGGCGCCGGCCGTGGCCCCGCTGGTCAGGACGATGAGGCTCTTCTTGGTGCCGTATCTCACACCTGAGAGAGAAGGCACAAGTCATGTGACTCACAGTGTTATTTTCTACTGACAGCCCACAATTGTATTCCGCCAAATCGATAGACTTCACCAGTGAGATCAGTCAGAGTCCATAGCTCCTTAACGGTGCCAGAAGGTCTGTCATACAGTTTGTCCAGCAGGACCTGCTTGTCTGCATCAAAGAAGTAGGAGCAGAACCCTGCTATGGCTGTAGTGGGTCCACCCACGTTGTTCCTGAAAAAACAATCACAAAAACACTTTTTATATAAATGGTGAATGTGTAGAAATAAAAGTGTTGCTACGGCCCAACGTTTTCATTTACCCAAATAAATGGTATGACACTCTCTCTGCTATGTTCATAGTTTGAGCTGCCTCTCTAGGCTTGTGAAAGTCCTACCTGAGGTCGACAATCAGAGCGTCTGTATTAACAACCTTGTTCCACACATGCTCCACTATGATCTGGGCAATGGCCTGAACCTCCTCGAAGTCACCAAACATGTCAAATCGCAAGTAGCCAATGTTGTTCTCAAACACATCCGTGTGGAAGGAGACCTTGATTAGCTCGATTAACATCTCAGGTGTTGGGTTCTGAAATCAACATAAAGGAAAATAAAAAATGGTGCAAATGTTATTTGTCTAAAAGTTACACTGAAATGCATGAGAGCGTTGTTTCAGGGCAGGCAAATACATGCTGTCAATAGCAAAATGCAAATGTTAATCTGAAATGTGACAACCATTCTTTACCATTGGTGGCAGGGCTGGGATGTTGTGGGTGGTCTTCAGGCATTTGTCTCCGGACAGTCTTAAGAGGTCAGCAGAGAGTTTAGTCTCCAGTTCCTCCTTTGAAGAGATAAAGGTGTAGTCATCACTTGCTGCTGCCAGCTTCTCTGCCACATCCGCACCGACATTCTCAAAGGCATAGTTGTTGGCCACCAGAGCACCAGTTGCCTCAAGAATGGCAGGGATCTCGGCTCGGAGGTTAATGATCTTAACAGCAGCTGCCAAAGCATCTTCAGCATCAACCTCAACATTGGGCGTCACGCCAGTGACCTCCCAGGACTTCTTTGTTATGGGGTTGATGGACTTGGCTGAGGGCACTGTGACATAAAAGTCTGTGTCCCCAATCTTGATCTTGTCAATTTTAACGGACCCGCCTGCGGTTTTCTCACCAACGATCGTGGCCCTCTTGAGGTTCTTCAGACTGTAGGCAACATCCTCTGCTATACCCTTGGTGTTTGCACTGGTCAGGATGAGGAGGGGCTTCTTGGTTCCGTACCTCTGGCCCAGCAGTGTGGGCATGGACCACAGCTCGGTGGTGGTGTTAGAGGGACGGTCATACACACTGTCGATGTGAATCAGAGGCTCGGCATCAGTAAAATATGACACAATGTATGGGATGCCCGACAGGTCCCCACTGCCTGTGTAGCGGAGGTCGAAGATCAGCGCGGACGTGGGCAGGATTTTGTTCCAGACTAGCTCCAGGAGGAGGGCGCCAATCTTGACGGCCAACTCCTCGCCGATGATGTGATCGATTCTCAGGTAGCCGATGTTACCTTCCAGGACCTCCAGCTTAATGGAGCTCTGAAGTACTTCGACGAGCTGGTTTGGGGGCAGGGGTGGCAGGGAAGGTGGTGCCGCAGGGATGTAGTTTGGATCATAGGAGACAGTTAGGCGGGGGTCATTGATGGTGCTCTGCACCCCACCGGTTAGGACAGAGGCTAAAGTTTCCGGGTCAGGAATGCTGAGAATCTCCGTGTTGCTGCTCGCAGCATCGATAGCCTCTTGCATGCCAGCCAGCTTCTCCGGGGAGCAGTAGTTGTCCAGGAGAATTTTTGCCATGGCTACAATCAGGTCTGGAGCAAAAGCACTGTCGACGACAGCATTCCCAAGGACCAGCAACGATACAAACAAGATGAGAGCCCTTGCCATCTCGGCGGGTTTCTAGTTCGCAGGAAACCACAGTAGTAACTGTTTTATGGTTAAACGTCTGTCCGCAAAGAGGTCCTTGGTCAAATGAGACTGTTTCTCCTGAAAGGTTTCTGTTAACACACACATAAGAGGATTTTCCTAACAATAAACCTTTAATCGTATTACCTAGAGTGCTTTGGCAAGACAATAACAAGCTAATAATGTAGTTGCAACATGTTGCCCAAGATATAGATTTTATTTTGCTGTTTTATGTTTTGTTTCATTTTATGTTTGCTTCAGTGCATGTGATGTAATGTTTTACTAGACAAAAAAGTCAGCTGAGATTGTTTATATATATATATATATATATATATATATATATATATATATATATATATATGTATGTATGTATGTATGTATTTATGTATATATATATATATAGATATATATACAGCTCCGGAAAAAATGAAGAGACCCCTGCTCCTTTTTCTTTCCTTTGTATGTATATATGTATGTATATAGATATATTTGCAATTTGTAAATGTTATACATTTGTGAATAAGACTTAAGATCAGTGTTACTAAATATATATTATTTGCAAAAGGCTTTCATTATTTCTTTTGAACCTTAAATTTTGGCCTTCTGTTGGTTAGTTAAAGTTTAAAATTTCCTGTAAGTGTATGCACTTTGACATTAGATATGTACCATACCAAAGCTGATAACTAAAACCTTACAAATAATCTGAAAATGTCTAATCAAATGATACACATTGTGCTCTGTCAGCTCGTCTCACCAAGCATTATGCTCATGTGTCTTCATGTCCAGTTGGCTGACCCTAAACATCATGCTCTGTAAACATCGCATAGAGCTCTCAATTGGTATAAGGACTCACCGGTTTAGTCAACAGTTTTATTCAACAAGTGTTTATTAGAATTGGAAAGTATAATATTCAGCAAGCCACTGCATTTTCCCTATAATCAAACTACTACACCAGCGTAAATTAGTAAATGGGAGTTTCTTCATGTAAAGCTGTATGGTGTCTATTTGGTCACTGGTCACAATGAGTGATGCTTTTACCCAGTAGGAAAAAATAACGTAGGTCAGAACAGGTTTGCATGGAAAATGCTCCCTCTACTGACCGCCTGCAGGCTTCTACATGAGGGCAAGATTATGACTTGCTTACAACATGACAAAGTACAAAGGATGATGATAGCAGGCTACAATCAAAGGAAATATGAACTCTCTCTCCTCACAGTAAACATACAGGTGCTGGTCATATAATTAGAATATCATCAAAAAGTTGATTTATTTCAGTAATTAAATTCAAAAAGTGAAACTTGTATAATGTATACATTCATTCCACACAGACTGATATATTTCAAGTGTTTATTTCTTTTAATTTTGATGATTATAACTGACAACTAATGAAAACCCCAAATCAGTATCTCAGAAAATTAGAATATTGTGAAAAGGTTCAATATTGAAGACACCTGGTGCCACACTCTAATCAGCTAATTAAC